>JAZGTK010006108.1:0-21317 GCA_036877625.1 Ambastaia sidthimunki
AACGTTTATTTTACTGCTAGTACTCCAAGTCAAGGGTTTTATTATTACAGTGCTACATTTAAATACCCCCCCAACATATTACAATTTACAAAATCTATGTCATTTATAGCCTTTCAATCCTTCCTTTTTCCCTGATTACACACGTGATTATCCTTTTGATTTACACCCTTATTTTAAAATGATTATGGCATTCACATTAAAAAATTATCAGTCTGTTTTTCCCCCCTGACACAGGGCCATGCACATTGAGTGAAAGTAAGTGTGCTATGTCACCATTGATCATTCTTGAGGGGAAAAAGAATGTCTGAATCAATCGAGGCTCAGATTGAGAAACATTCGCTCTGGATGCCGTGTGGACCTGGCAGTGTGACTTCAGGACCTGAGTGTGATAAATTTGTCCTTATTATCCCTATTGATGTTTAAATTTCTTCAGGGCTGTAAGTACACAGGCAGCAGGCAGTGACAGAGGTATGGCGACCTCCTTCGATCCATAATTTACACCTGTTAGTGGACTCCCCTATCGTTTGTGAGTACACTCAGGCTTAAAGGTTAACAAAAGAGACGCTGGACCAGCTCGGCTGCCGAGGCAACGGATCAATGTCAAGTAAATAACCTTTTCTACCTTATTTCCCGAGCAGTATTGATCCGTCCCCCCTCCCTCACTGTTTCTCCTCTCCATTCAGCGGTTTGTCATGTCTCCAGCCAACACGGACACGCAACAGTAGTTTCCCACTGGAAGTGCAAAGCGTCATCTCATGACAGCGCGGGTTTGAATGATTTTTCTGTTATGGAACGCACTGGGAATAGTTTCTTGGAGAGAGCTTGTGGAGTCTACAGATTCAGAGATGAATCAGAGGCTGAATTTATATGTGTTAAAATAAAATGTAGAATAATTAGCAGTGCACTTTGAAACGTGGACACACTTTATTGGTTTATGGTGCATGAGTACTGAGTATATGTTATATATGTTAGAGAACAGCTTGTACTTCATATGTGTTTTGTTCAGCTTATTTGTTCATCAGTAATAGTTGTATTAGTATTTTTTTGTGTAACGTATAAAATGCAAAGTGTTACCAGAGAATTATGAAAATGCATTATGCAAAATTATTATCCATAATTATAATCCATTATTATCCAATTAGTCTCCATGTGAGTGGCAGCAAATGTACTGCAGAGGTAGAGTCATTTGACAAGATTAGATCTGTAATAAGATACAATCAAAAGGAAAGAAATGAAATAGCATCATTAAAGGAAATACTTTTTTGTTTAGGATAAACTGAGTAATCTTAAGACACATTTCTTGTAACTCTGATAGTCACTAGTGTTTTGCTTGCCTCTCTTTTTTCATGAAAGCACAGAGCCATAGCGAGAAAAGATGAAAGTTATTTTCTTCGAGTGAAAGCCAGAAACGAATGAGGTCAACCACAACTTAGAATAGAAAGACCCTCTCCACCTTTTCCCACTGCTGTAGTTAAGCATGTACTGCTCAGAGAGATTTGTAATCGTACAGTCCACTTGAGTCACAGTTTTCTTTCAAGACAAGAATTCTGAATGACCCAAACAAAGTCTTTCCTGGAAAGAAAGATTGATGGTGCTGTTTTAAATGTGTGAAAAGGCAGAACCACAGAAAGTTCTAGAATACAGCTGGATGTGGCAGAAGAAAAACCTGTATTGTTATTCCACTTTGTGCCATTTAAAATAAAAACAGGCTTTTGCTAAATGGATGATTAAATATGTGTCAGATAAATCAAGACAGCAAAAATAAATCCAACTAATGTATAATGTGACAGTAATTGCAAAGAGCGAGGTTACTGGGATATAAAGATTATTGGTGTTTGTGTGGTGTTAAATAACATTTAAGAAGAGATTACCCACAGATGCATGTCAATTTTAAATTAACGTTAACAAACAAACACATGGATTACGTTGGGATTAACAAAACTTCTGCAGCTGAGTGTATGCAATGTTCTTTATTTCACTTTGGGTTTATTATCTCTGTGGTCAGGGTTCATCATTCAGGGTGGTGATTGGATTGTATTGAACTGAGAGACTGTGAGACCTCGGGTCTGTCTCAGTCTGTTCCATAGTTCACTAATAAGTGCACTAATATGTGGAAATAGAGTCTGCCATTTCTAGGGCTGCCATAATCAAATTCCTGATTCATTCCTGATAAATTGTTGTAATTCATAATTATATGACCTTGAACGTTTTGCAGTGGAATTGTACTAGAAGTGTTGCTGTAGCTCAATTGGTAAAGCTTTATGTTAGCAGCACAAAGGTGGTGGGTTTTATTCCCAGGGAACATAGGTATTGATAAAACAAAAATGTATACCTTGAACGAGCTATTAGTCTCTTTGGATAAAAGTGATTCCAAATGTAAAATGCAAATGTGCTACATTCCACAACAGATATCAGTTATTGCGAGTTGTGAAGAACAGATACCGGCTGTGTTTTAATATATGACAATCTTGACATAGGAATTCAGGCAATATAGCAATTTACTTCTAAGGGACCAGGCAGAGGAATGAGACGCACCCTCTGGATTGTTTTGTCTAGGCTGCTGTCCAGTGAACTAATATTGATTTCCCCTGGCCAGTGCAGATCCCACTCCAGCATGAGTGATTATCAAGCCTTTTCTTGGTGATGACACTGCACTTAGGTTCCATCAGCTCAGCCTCTCTTTGATGAATGTGGCCTGCGCTGGCGACTCCCTCCCCCCGTGACATACACGCCGAGCTGCGATGGCTTGTTAGTCTGCGAGTTCTTGCTTTGTGCGGTTACACTTCCACATCAAAGCTGCGGCTATACGCTCGGTTCTAGCATCTGCCCGCCCTAACCAAAAGTATACGCTGTATGCAATTATTCATGAATGTTGAAGTCAGCCATGTTGGTGTTTATAAAGGAGCATGCAAATACCAAAGGGTCAGACTCTATTTCGTGGCTACATAGATTCCGTAGGGTCGGGATTCTGTAGCCCGTCAAGGGAGGTGTAAATAAATGGAACTGACACGAATAGGGAGAGAGGAAAGAATAGCGTTGCTTTCCAGATGCCATAAAATTTCTCATTTCCTACTCTCTGACTGAGCAAATCACTCACACGCTCTCTGTACAGTTGTCACATAGGAAATAATACAGTCGGAGACTAATCCTCTGTGGCTGCTTGTCCTCAGCTGAACTTGTACACACAGTTGTGTACATCTGTGCCCCAGACGCAGTTAGATCCTGAACTCCTATTGATTTCTAGGGGCCACTATGGGTGAGAGAAATAGCATTGAAACAGAAGGTGAATGGAGGTCCGTGTTCATGCCCTTGTGATACAAGAACACCTAGTTTTGCGTGTCTGTTGGAACAAGTGCTCTCCGAGGAGAACAGCAAACCAACACAACAAATTAAATCAGAGGGCAAACTAGGAGCAGCAGGAAAGAAAAATACCTCGGCATACAGTGAGGTAAAAAATTGTCACACTTTAATTGTGTTAAATGTAATTACAAAACTAGGCCCAGACGGAATCTGAGTCGCACATTACTGCAGAATTGCAATGCTGGTTGTTCATAATGTTCTACCCATGACTTTTTATTCAATTATTTAGCTTATTGGTTATGCTTCCAGTTACTGATAAGTGTCTAATATTCTTAATTCTGTTTAACATATTGTATTATACTCAAATCCATTCCATAGAAATCAAAATGTCTAGACCTGATAATAGAAATTGTACCCAAGATGTACCAATTATTTAATTATTTTGTGACGCTTTTTGTAAATACACTTTATTTGTAACATTAGTACTGTAATCAATTGTATTGATGTAGTATAAAGTCTTACTGAATAGATTCAAAATATTTCAGAGACCTGCAAGATAACACAGAGTCAATGTGACACTTTCGTATTATTTCTTTAACAACTTTACTCTATTGCACCTTTGCACCTTTTTACCGTTGCACCCCAACAATATACCTCAAGTATATATACCTCAAACTGACTTTACTTCAAGCACACTGTGTAAAATGTCTGTTTGTATATGTTGTGTTTATTGCTTATTTGATAGATGTCTGTTTGCACTTTTGTTATATGTTGTTGTGTTATATTAATACCTGCACATTTGGAGTTTGGGGAAACACAGTTTCTATCCTCTGTGTAATTACTGTTACATGGTCGGATTGACAAAGTTCACTTTGACTTTGATTGTATGTTACGCTACTGCATGTGTTTTTCTTTTGTGTGCATTGCATCTGTGAAATTTTGTTGTTGGCCACAGATGGCACAGTGCTATTTATTCTTACACAAATGGCATTGATGTCTGTTCTTTCACAGCGTTACTAAAAAGAACCTAGGGAAGATTTATATCCGTGACCTGTAAGGCATAAGCCTGAAACTTTCTGTTATGGTGCATGACAGATGTAAAGCTTCAGATTGCTGTCTCATATTACAGAATAGGATTCTCTTTTGGATAGAAGCTGTAGGTTACAGAGCAGAAGTTTATCAACGACTCATTAGAAGGAATAAAAACACATTTTAATGTGCATTTGAGTGCGTTCCTCTTCTGGGACTTTGAATGAATATTCCAGAGGGCCATATTTCACAGTGAACTTTTGACACACAAGAACAAAAATGGCATTGAGCCGAGGCTACAGTGCGAGACAAAAGAGCGCTGCACTGAAGGGCGATTGAAGGGGCCCTTTGGCTGCTATTCTGGAGTCTGTGAGCATGTGCCGCAGGTCCAGTGACAAAGAGCACCTGCTGGTGTCACAGAGCTCCAGGGGTAGCTGGAATATGGTTGGATGGTGGGGAGTGGGGGCAGAGTTGTTGTCTGAGGGAGAAGTTTATGAGAGATATGGATGCAGGGGTTATTTCCAGTAATGCGAATTGATCTTGGTGACTTTGGGTGTTTTGAAAGGGACCACCGGGGCTTGTTTTTGTGAGCCTAGAACTTTACTTGTCATTCACTTTTTAGCAGCTGAAAAATAGAGAACGTTGCCCCAGTTCTTCAAAAGGTGTAGGGCCTGCTGACACAGAGTAATGGCCAAAGTTCATAAGGTTAGTGCACACCACATGTGTGCTGCTGTAGAGGCTGGGACCGTCCAATTACTTCATCAAAATATGTCATCTGTCTGCCAAATGTAGTGCTTAGAGGCATAGTTTACCCCCAGTTTTTTTGTTCTGTCATTATTTCCTTATCCACATGTTGTTCTAAATTGCCTTTCTTCTGTGGAGCACAAAAGAAGAGGACTGACAATCTCAGTCACTTTTATTGAATGAAAAAAATACAATGAAAGTAAATGTGACCGAGGCTGTCAATCCCTAATATTCCAGCTTTTATTACACTGAAGAAAGTAAGTTACACAGGATTAAAACAGCATGAGAATAAGTAAATGATTTTAATGTTTTTAAGTGAACTGTCCCTTTAAATTAAACTTCCTGTAACCAAACATGCTAACATCAGATCTGGATTGTGCATGCCAACAAGAACATAATAGATGTTCTACACATTAATTTTCTTGGAGGGCTGAACTTCTAAATATGAGTTTAAATTACTGCAATAAGAGAGTGAAAGGGATTGTAGTGGAAATGGCCCAAACTTTACCAACTCCTATTGTATAATTATGTATTCCTACACTCCCAGCTGAGGTTTGTGCTGTGGTTTTGGCAGTGTGTCAAATGCATTCATGCTTAAATCAATCTGTGGTTTTAAAAGAAAGAAAGCAAAAACGACACACATGAGAAGTGACAGCTCAATCTCTGAATACTGTCTTGCGGCGTTGTAGGGAAAGACAGTGTCACATTCTGCTTCTTGGTTAAATGGTAACCTTAGGTAACATAGCTGGTGGCTAATGTTACCATATCATTTGAGCTTGTCACATAGGTTAGAGTTCCATCCCTGTTTAGATCTGTGTGGTTACAGCAGTTATAGGCTTAATTATCATTATAGTATATGATTTTGAGACACTCAGCCATACGTTACTGTACATACAAGAGGTGTGTCAGTAGTATTTACCATAGCTTGACATGTTATATCTTATTTTTCATGTGTATTTTTTATAATGTGAAATGACTTCAATATCTTAGTTGTAAATTAATGGATCCTTTAGTTTTTTTGTAAAGTGAAGGGTTTCTCAAAATTTTGTTTTCTGAGGGTTGGCAGTGGTTCGAAACAGCATTCGTCTTTGTGTTGGCTGCAAAATGAAGTCAGGCCTCCAGGTTTTTTTAGGGAAAAAAATGTTATCCGTGGTCCAAGGTCAATGACCTGCTCTGTAACGTTCTCCAGTCCACCTCGGGGCACCTGCTAATGTCAGGCCTCTTTCAGATTCCCCAAATCACAGCTCACCACTGGTTATTTTCAGCAGCGTTTAAGTGATCCCTCTGACCCCAGAGGTCTTACATGCTGCTTTTTATTTCTTCTTCACCAGAAGTCAAATGCCATAGCATTGCCCTGGGATCAAAGCCTTCAAAGTCAAACTCTGCTTAGGCAGCCATTGAAATCAGACCCCTGAGCCCAGCCAAGGATGTGGATGGGGCCGGATCACGGCCTAGCTGTAACTCAGATGGTAGCTGAGTGGCGGGGGCAAACACATTCTCTCCCTCCTGTGAAATAGCTTTTTTATTGGGGTCAAAGTATAGCTAACTGTCGTGGCTCAGAAGGCTCATTAAGTTGCACCTAATGGACAGAGTGTTGAATATTTCTGTGTATCCGTGAACACTGTTTGCGTTTGTTTTCCGTGGCCTCATGGCACATGTGGCTCTATTTAGGGAAATGTTTTTCGGGAAGTCTTGACAGTTTTTGTGTGACTTTACCACCCTAATATGTGATGACATGCAGCCCTTGAACTTGTGCTAGCTAACTGGTGGAAAATTAAAAATTAGACAAATGTTTTGACCGGTATGTGCCAGCCTATAAATTACAGACACTGTTTGTTAGAAGTACTTAAGTATAGCTTTTTTTATTTTATTTTTTTTTAAATATTCATGCCATTTTTTATGTGCTGACATTTACAGTAGTGGTATTCTAAAAATTTTGGACACGTTCCTGACAACTTGACCCCCTGACTTTTCATGCACTGACCTATGTATGAGTTATCTGCTTACAGACAGGCCATTAAATCCTGCTGTCTTTGTTCACTGAAGTTACCAAGATTTTACATTAAATCCTGGGCTGAGGAGCATTGGCTTCATACAGTGTCTCTTTTGGTCCCTCCCTGGACATCAATCTTTGTGTTCTTTCCTTTTCCTGTCACCTACCCACCCTGTCCAATACGCAGGAAATGGCGTCTGGCCTCTTGACAGATAATGTGACACACACGTGTGCGGACGGAAACTGGGGCCGTGAGTCACAAAGGGCCACGGTGGGTCCTGGCCCCTGATAACATCAGGGAAAGAGAAGAGGCAAGAGGTGTCTGCGGGAAGTTGCCTGATTTGGGAAGGCCTGGAGAATCCTGGTTATCTCCCAATGGAGTCAGGAATTGGAGCGTGGCTGTCCCCGGCAGCAGGCCAGGCGGTGGAGTGCGGGAACGTTTGTTTGTCATCACTATTTCCTTTTCATCCTGTGTCTTGACCTTACAGAGTTCATTTCAAACTGAGAAGTCATTAACTGGTGTTCTTCCTAATTCAGACTTTCAGAATGTGGAATAGGTTGATCATTATACAAGTGAACACAACTGCTTGTTATAAAGGAATTTGATTTCTTAAGGGAAAAGGTGTGTTTGTTCAAAAGCATTTTGGCTCTATTGTGGAATGCAAGGGATAAAGCACAGTTTATAATTTTGACTGAGACATAAAAATATTTCCTTTATAGCTTACTGTAACATTTCAAACAATGCTTTGTTTAAAGAGATGTGGATTCAGGTCAGTTTAAATTAATTTAAATTGGATGTGTTACTAGATTACAAAATACAAGTTTCTTTCAAGCATTACAACCTGTGTTCCAGCGATATAATTTTTACATCATGTTCAGTAATTTACAATGTTAATAGGATATTAATATTATGCAACTTATGTAAATTGAGTTTAGTATTACATGAAATACATATGCATCCTGTATGCATTAATAAAAGGCTGTAAAACTGCCTTTCAGTTTTGTAAGCAAATCAAACCCAGAACTTGGCTTTAAGGTTAGCAGTACAACATCTGCATTGGCTACATCTGCAAAATCAATGACTTCAGCATGCATACTGTACTGTACTGTACTGTTTTGTACTGTACTGTATGTCTTCTGCTGAAGCCAAACTTGAGGCAAATGGAAATCAAGTTTTGTTCTTAGTGTGTAAATATATTTTCATCATATTGTTGTACAAAGTTTGCACATTCTGTTCACCACTGCTTGGTTTTTATTTTAAAAGGCTTTTCTCCTGTGTCCTTTATAAAGGATCTTCGCTCTACTCAAATTTAGAGAGAGAAATGTTTGCTGGAAGAAGCCCAGATTCTCACTCGTTCCTCTGGATCAGACTAATAGCTTCAAAAGCTTATTTTTGAGAGTATAATAATTTGATTAGAGGTTGTTTGCTGAATGATGCCATACCTGTCATAATCTTTTTATGTCTGCCTATAATACAATATTAAACCTGGCTTGTGAAAAGATGTGAAACATTTTTTTCCTCTTCTTTCTCTTATTATCGACTCTTGGCACTCTTACAGTTGTATCAACTATCTCTACGGGGGCAGACTGCTCTTTGTTGTGGGTAACTTGCGGCAGAGTTTGTGTCTGGCCACCCGGCGAGGGAGCTCAACTAGCATAGCAAAAGAGAGGTAAATCACGCCGGCGTTTCAGACGCAGCCTATAAAGTAAATCTACTGACATTTCCCTACTGACTCAGTTTACGTTCCTGTTTCCTTAATTCTGTCACTCCTTTAGCTTTTCTAAGGTGCCAGTAAATCTCTCAGGCAATGAAAAAGCTAAGAGACTGATTCATGAGCCATGCAAGGTGTTGTGCCTCATCAATGTTTCTCTTAAAAATCTGGTTCCACTTGTAAATTTTAGCTAGCACAGTCATTAGCGGTCCGTGAGGCATGGCAGCCGTGAGGCTCTCCCTTTCAGTGAGGTTAAAGAACGCCAGAGCAGCCAAGTCAATAAATTCATCTGACGTTTCTTACGTATCTGAAGTTGTTCTTGTCATCCTGCCTTTTGTGTAATTTTACTCTTCTTCTGCTTTTAAGCAATCTTGCTCTAAGCAACGAGGGGTCGAGATCTTCCCCAATAAAGTCCAAAGCAATAAGAGCCACCTTCCTGAAAGAAGGCTGATCTCATTAGGAGACAATCCCCATGTCCACACCACTCAGAGTTTGCCAGGAAGGAAGGTTAGGGAGGGGTGGATAGTATTCTGTCCCCTCTGGTCGTACATAACTGAAGTGGATGGGGCTGGAAATAAAGGTGGAGGTTAAAAAGTGCAGCTGCTCCTTAAACTCCAGTCCTGTACTATAAGCATGCCTTGATTTATGGGAGTCTCTAATGGTATCTCTGTCCTGATCTGTGCTGCCTTTCACCCTTCTCTCATCCCCTGCTTTAAACTCATCAGGTTCTTTCAGGGCCTCTCGTTAATCCCGGGCTCTACAAAGGAAGGTACGGCTGCAGAGAATTAGGGATGTGGGGCCTCCGCCCTCCGCTGTCCCCTGCTGAATGATGAATGATAAACTGATGAGCAGACCTAATCCAGAAGAACCCACACCCGCTGTCTTTGCATACTCCATACAGATGTACGCCTTGGTGGAAATTTGCCATGAAATCGGGAACTGGTTTGTGAAGAATTCCTTACATATTGCTTCAGTGAGTGAATAGGTACAGTTGACCTTTGGACCAGAGGCTTAGGATCAACATTCTCTGGTTATGCTTTGTTGCATAATAGTGGGTGGGCCATAATGTAGCCATATTTCAGTCTCTTCCAATGAAAGATTATATTTTTATGAGTGAAAGCAAGTACTTCCTCTTTTGAATGGCATTTCTCATGCATCATATTCTAAATGTATATATTGTCTTTGTAATTTTATTTAAATGCGTCACAGTTAACAGTATGTTTAAAACCAAGTACTACTTTCAACCCACGGTTACGGTAACACCCCTCATTTTATCTGCAGGTAATGATATAGTAAAGTTGTAAAGTGTTATGTAATATGATAATTTTGGTGCTTCAGGAGAAACTTGGGGCAAGATCTGAGCCAGTGAGAGCCTTCTTTACAGTATTACCTGAGGCTTACTGCACACACTATGGCAGGTTTATAATTCTAATTGCATATAATTATCATCTTGTCTTTGTAAATTAGATGAAAATAACATAGTCGGCCAGTAAAAGTGACAAACCTATTCCCACCATGTGGAGGGTCTTTTGTTAGACGATATGCTAAGCAGCAGTGATGGAAGGCTTGATGACAGTTCTGCATATTGAGTGATGTAAAGCTGCTGCAATTTGCTGTCATCACTAGATAAGCAGACAGGTATACAGCAAAAGGGGGAGCGAACCGCTGAACAGACTAATGGACTAGGTGTCTTTGCTCGTTTGAGGACCCCCCTCAGGCTTGAATCCACTGAGAAACCCTTATGCCTTAAGGGAAACGTTTTCTCACGGCGTCTGAGCTGGTGGCGTCCGTCATCCAGCGAAAGAAGAAAGTGATCTATATGTCGATATAAGACGACATAGTCTCTTTCGATGACTGACTCTCTCTGTTTGTCTTTCTCTCATTCTCTTTGTTTGTTTTAGGGGGAAAGTGAGCCAGACTGCCAGAAAGCGAGAGAGCTTGAACATATGTGGGAGATCAAAGGAGTGACCATCATTATTTTTTCCTGTCAACATCCTGGCATCCTGTTTAGCTCATGCTGATAGAGAACAACCCCTCCCCACTCACATCAAACATATGGAGAGACAAGGACATCAGATATCCTGTGTCAAAATGTGTCCCACGGCAGATTACGCTCACATACTGAAGATTTTAGTGATCATATGTTGGAATATGAATCAGTGTCAGGTTGTAGCCCAACGATAATGTGCTGTGGTGGCTTTCCTGCCTCTCGCAGGCTGTAGGCAGCTGTGGTAGCTGGACACAGTGGTTGTGTTCCAGCTATAAAGTGCTTACGCCTAATCCTCTGTTGTTTTTGTTCAAAACCGCCCTTTATTCTCATCCATAGCTGTGCTCGTTCACAGAGCGAGTGATGGCTGGAGCGGAACAGAACCGACCAGCGGTTCTTGCTCTTGTTCATCTTGAGTTCTCCAGATTCTGGCTGTGAGCATGACAGTCTATTGTGATCTCTATGACAGGATCTGGTCCCCAGGGGGCCCCTAGAAGAACACACACACAGTGTCACACATATGTGCGCACACACGTACACCAACCCCCCATCTCTGTCTCTTTTCTTTACCTATCTCCCTTGTTCTGTGTCTTTCTCTCCCCATCTCCCTCTCGAATACAACAATCCTTTTTTTTTACCCCTCCTTCTCCCTCTTGATGTAACCTCTCTGGCTAGACACAAAGAAAGCGAGAGAAGGGCCCTTTAAGTTGGAGATTGAGATCTCAAGTGCTGACACAAGAGGAGGGCCGATGGGGCTCTGGAGTGATGTCTTTGTATTATGCCCATGGTCTCATGGTGCACATGGCCGCTAGATTACACTCTGATCTAATGCTGACAAAAATATCCACAACTAGCAGCAAAGGAAACAGTCTCAGTCATGGCTTAGACTAATACTGCCAGGAGAGAGGCTACAGCACGTTTCAGACACTTCAAGTAGAAATTAAATGAGATTTTGCTTTTCACGAAAGAGATCTGCATTTTGCATGCTGATTTACAGCTGTTGTACACTAAAAATTAACCGTACAGAAGACAAGATGATTATCTTTATGACTACTGAGGGACTGTGCACGGTTCTTAGCTAGTTATCTGTGGATAAGAGTTGCTGTGTACTACATGGCCAAAATTATGTGGACACCCATACATTTATGTGTGCTTTATGAGCATTTCATTTTAAAACCATCAGCATTAATCTTTCTTTACTGCTATAACAGCTTTCACTCATCTGGGAAGGCTTTCCACTACAGTAGATACTGTAACATGGTTGTAGGGATTTGCTCGTATTCAGACCTGAGCATCAGTGAGGTCTGGCTTGCTGTTGGTATTCCAGTTCATCTCAAAGATCTTGAACATGATTCAGTTATGGGCCATGTGCAGGCCAGTTACAGTATGTTCCTCTGTTATAATTAGTTTTACAAATAGTATGACATTTTTATGAGGATTACATTTTGGATCACGTAGAAGCAAAAAAGACCCCCCCACTGCCAGACTATAGCCAAACATTTACATGCACATAATTGTAAATACCATGCTGTATGTTCTTGCATTTTAGATGCATCTTGGATAAGGATTTAACTTCACTGTGTAAAGGCAAATTTGTTAAAGTGTCTACCCCATGGGTTTTATTCATAATTTGTTTTTGTTTATATTTATATAGATTTTTTTACATAGGTGCATAGTGTGTAATTCCTGCAACATGAGTGTCATCACACTTTTAGGTGCTTTCAGGACAAAAACCTTTGTAGGACTTTATTGCTTGTGTCAGAATATGAGTGCTTGTGTCAGAATATACGAAAACATTTTAACATTGCAAAAGTTACACACTTCCCTTTAAATCCCTGTATAATGCAGTGGATTATGCATTGCACAACTGAAAGTCGCCTGGAGGCAAAACACAATCAAGTTTAAAATGTTAATTCTAAAGGAAGTATTTGAAATGATGTTTTCTCCATTGGCTAGCAGATACATAAGACCGTGTCCTCCATCAGACGCTGTACCTAATCTAAAATGACTTCGCAAATGCCTTTGTCCAAGCAGACAATCTTAAAGTAACTTGATGATGATCTCATGGGTGCAGGCACCCTTCCCCATTTTGAAACGTGATTATCCATCTGAGACTACAAAAGTGATTTTTGTGGAACTTGCATGCATGGAATGATTGAAGCTGGCGTCAGGCATATAATGTCATACTCTGTCCATGCTGTCACAAACCATTACTTCTAAATGGACTTCCATCTTCTTGAGTGAAACCTAACAAAAACAGTTGGGACAGCAAGCAAATGTGCCGTCCGCATATTTTTAGTAATGCACTGTACATTCAATTTTAAGGCTGTGGGTTAGTTTCCAGCCAAACCACGGAGGACTGCTGTTCGAGTCTGCGGAGAAAGCTGATTTGACAGAGATATCTGACAGCTGTGATTGTTGGCTGCTCAGCCATCAGATCAGCGGAGCAAAATCGAGTTGAGAGAAATAGAACATCATACAAAGAAAAACAAGCTGATCGGTTTAGATCTCTGCCGGGCAACAACGACACGAACAAACGTTTAACAGTCATGTCCTCTTCCAGCAAAGTCGCTCACAGATGTCTGCGCTTGCTGGCTGTTTTGGTGACATTTGTGTGAAAAGATGTAGCTGATGTTAAAAGAGAAATCAGCACAGAAGTGTTGCAAGTCCACATTTCCTTTTCTGACATGGTCCAAGTGGATAGGCTAAGGCATGCTAACAGGGATGGACACAGGTATAATAATTACCTTACCATGAGTGTGTTATCCACGCGCACACACACACACACCTCTTAGAGTCTGATGAGGACCTCTAAAGTCTTATTATTGTTTTAATGTAAGCACTTTGCAGGGAGAGCAGCGCCGCAGGCACACACATAAAAGACATTCAGCTCCAATACTTCACTTCTCTGTGCTTACATAAAGCACCAGGCTAAGAGAACACACTGCGATGCCTCCATTTCACACACACACAGTCATGGACTTTTTATCACTGGAGGGGAATGTTTGAAACAGTAAGATTTCCATGTATTAATCTTTCATTTACATGTATCTTTGCTTAGGAATTTCATTTTGGCAATGTGCTGTATTTGGAGGAATTCACTTTTCTTTTTATTTACATTTTCAAATTTGGTCTAATATACTTGCCCTGAGCTACACTTGTTATAAAGGAACAATTTTCCTCCTAAAAAAATCCTGTCATTGTTTACCCTTTGGTCGTTTCAATCTGGTATTATTTTAAAAATCCACATGCAGCTTTTTATATCTTGATTATATCTTCAGAAAATTAAAAACTCACACCTAGCTTTTAATGATGTGTCGTATCTTAACATGATGCATCATTTTTTAATTCTGCACATAAACAGTTTATTAGTGAATACCAACTTTATACTTTGGGTTCCACACACTTAAACTAACACTATTTATATATCATATAACATTACTTTTGTGCTTTACAGAAAAAAATAAAAGCATATAAGTTAGGAACCACATGAGGGTACGTAAATAATGACAGTATTTTAATTTTAGCTGCCCTGTTTCTTGTGAAAGATTGTGACTGAAAGTATAAACCGAGAGGGAAGAAATAAATTATTTAGATTTTGATATTTATTTTGATCTTGCAAGTCCTTACAAAGGTCCACATGCACTCAACCTGTTTGAAACCATTATTCTTATAGAGGCCTGTGCCTTATGTTCCACAGTTTTGGATCTTTTCATACAGTTTTGTTCCATCTGTTAAAGTCGTACCTTACCATGCAGGGATCTGGGTGATAATGCCACCTCTGTTCCTGAGCTGCTAACCTTATTATACATCTTTCAGATAGAAGACATCTGTGAGCCACTTCTCTCATTAACTATGTGATATATGAATGGCACAGGCTGGGTTAGGAGTATATAACGTCCTATTAGAGTTAAAAATCATCTTCCTGATGGACGGCTCTGCTTTGAGTTATTTGTTGGGGAGTGACGTACAAGCTTGAGCAGAATCAGACATAAATCCTTACTGTAAACATGTGCTGCGTTCCAAAACCTAGTGAGCTGTTGTGAAGTTTTAAGATGCACATGTATCCTGTGTGAAGAAGGTCATTCCATAATGCATTACAATGAGCTCAGGGAGAAAACAAATCTTAAGATAGCTGATGAAGTGAGAGGCATGTTGATTATAAATGTAATTAATTAAATACTTACATTTATGTGTAAACTGCCCATTTTTATAGTTTAAAACTTTTTTACACCAAGTGTGTGTGGTCCATTTGTATTTATGCGTAGAAAATGCCATTCCTCTCATGTCGGCTGTTTTGAACTCAGTTGATGATCGACTCTCTGGTGCACTTTGTGTGCAGAACGCTATGTGTAAGAGACACAACAGTTGCTGCCTATGTAGAACATTACAAATCACTCACAACGTTTCATTTCAGTTAGATAGCAGTCTGTGTTTTGGAACAGAGCCGTGGTGTTAACAGCAAAGTGCACACTGCAGAGGCACGTTAGAGGTCACTACGGAGAACTAGAAAATTTCCTGTCTGTTTTTTTTTTCCTTTCTGTTGCATTGTCACCTTTAAGCTCCTCCCACAACCCCCCCCTTATTTTTTTCTAAATGCACCTCACATACTTTGCTGTCATCATACTGATGTTTTTGTCAGCTCTGGCCTTGGCGGTAGTGAAACAGCAGGTTTGTCCTGTGTGTGTTTTTTTTTCTCTCGCTGTTTTTCATTATTATTGGTATCCGCCTTTGTATTTGAGGCAGGCAGAGGGCTTGTGCGGAGAAGAGACCAGAGAGGCAGTAAAAGTCAGCAGTGGTAACCTTGTCCGCCCATGGTCACGGGTCATTTGGCAAGCGCGCCACAGAATTCATTTCACTAAGAAGGGGAGAATGCAAGGGGAGCGTGACGCGAGAAGTTGGGAGGGGACGGAGAGAGACGTTGATGGAGCAAGAAGGAGATGATGAATTTGAATAGCAACAATTGCGTGGTTACAACTGGCTGACATCTCTTTTAACCTTTTTAAATCAATATAAGAGGAATTACAGTAATAGCTAAGTATTGATCATTTCATAGGTATTTGTAATTTAGATTATTTTAGTAAACATCATCAGTCAACTTTTAAGGCACTTTTGTACTCAGCCAAAAAAAATTCTGTGTTCATAATTCTTCTGCATAATTACTAAAATTGCCCCCATGTGCACCTCATTTCTTGACAGGGGTAATATTTGATGAAGTGTACTAAACAAAATTCAGCAGTTACGTGTTGTGTTGCAAGCTTAAATATATTGGGGCTAAAAGAAAGTCTGTTTAAAAAATTATTTCATGTGATGATTGTGAATATTTTATAAGCATTTTAAAAGACATATATGAACATTTGTATGCTAGTGATGGCAGTGAGAAATTCTATTTGAAAGATTTGCTTTTTTTATTTGTTGGTTGTTTGTTGTGGTAGATTATAATTATTATATTATCAACATAACATGTAATCACATTCAAGTCCAAAAAATTAGACTGTAAAAGTGTAAATGTTTCTACTTTTTATAAATAAGGTTTAATAGATAAAATATTTTATTGGCTCTCAAATATTAATAATAGGAGCCCAGAAACTTAAGAAGCAGAGCAGAAGCTATTTTAATTAAAATTTTAATTTATTTAATTTTAAATTAAATGTTTCAACTCTTAACTCGCAAGTTAGGAATATTCCAAAATACAATTAATTTAGGGTGTGAATTTAAGATAAAAACATTTTTTGTCTGATAAAAAGTCTAAGTCTACAGAAATATACTTTACTTTTGCAAAATGAAAAGGCACCTGTTTCATAAACTGAATCTGTTTGCTTTTTCAGTGAATAAGTGTTTAAAATATGCCATTTTCTCAGATCTCTGATACTCCAAAACATTGTGTCAATAACAGACTGAGCTGTGTAACTATTATGGCTGCTTCGCCAGTGTTTTCCAATGCCTGAAACAAAAATAATGTATTTGTTTATAATCCACGTCCGTTTCTATCCAAAACCAGCTTTTCCAGCCTGCATGTGCGAGGACATTGTTGTGACTTTGACACATACATCTCCAACAACAGAAAGGAATATTAGTAGACAACATTCCTTGAGAAATTAGAGAGCCTGACTCAAGTCAGGACATTGTGTATTTTACTGACACAGATGCACATTCCTCCCTCCTCTCTGTGGCATAATTGAGACCAATAGGCCGAGACCTAGGTGTGTAATGAATATTACAGACAAGATAGTTACACAACATCTCAAGCAAGCATTGTGGCCTCCCTCCCTAAAGAAAGACAATAGGTTTTTGTATGTACTCCCATTTCCTTCCCTAATGAAGTCACAGATTAAAGTGAAGCGACACAAAGGGTTGCCTGTTTGTAACGAGAAGCACCTATCCAAACAGAGTGAGCAGGGCCAGGCAGTTGCAATTAACCCTCCAGAGCTGGAGAGGGCCAGGCAGATTAGCTCGCTGTGCGTTACATTATGACACCGGCGCTCTCGGCTAACTGTTAGAAGTGAGTCAACAGAGGTGCCGATAGCAGTGAGTGTCTGTAGTTTTGACCGTCATTCTCCGTTGCTTGTAATTCATATGCCGTATTTTTGCAAAGTCATGCTGGCATATTTAGAGGCTGTATCAATTGTCTTTAGAAGGTGATATTGCACTTATTTAAGATTACACTCATTTAACATTTAAGAACTCTCTCTGTGCCTCCCCCACAAAAAAGTAAACAACAACGGATGATAGCATTATGTTTTTAAATTTCAGTAGAAATGTACATTATTGTACTGTGTAATACCAATAATACCAAATTAATAATACATAGACACACGTGTGTGTGTGTGTATATTTATATAATGTGTATGTATATATGTGTATATAAAATATGTATATGTGTATGTGTGTATTTTTACAGATACACATACAAATCCACATAAACTAAACACCAAATACATGAGCATCACTTATTTTATCCCAGTTCCACCAATGATACATCTTTGCAATCTATTGCTGCATGAGGCAGTTACTGTGTGTAATAGATGGTCAATATTTTGGAGCTGCCGTATTTCAGTGTGTTTTGAAATTTGTAGTCATCATACACTGCTGCTCATGTAATGTAGAACGCTTAATTAAATTGCTGCAGCACACTTAATGTGTTATGATACGATACTGACCCCTCCCAACACCCCCCACCCCCCCACCCCGTCCTCCACTTCTAAATAAGATGTAGTGTTAGATGTACTGTAAGTCATTCCATTCTGTTTTGCACGGCTCCCTCCCATTAGCACCTAACACTTAAGAGATCGCTGGGTAAATGATCGACTCTCACGACAGTTATGGGTCTCTGGCTGCAGATGACAGAGCTTTTTAAAGACGCAGTAAATTATTTTGAAAGTAAAAGCAAAGTCTTGCTGGAAAGTGGGGGCGGGGGGGTGTTATTCGCTATTAACATTTTTTCTATTTGCATGTGTAATGTTGGCATTTAATTTATTCGCCTCTTGTTTTTCTGGTGATATATTTGTGACCTTTCGAGTTTTTCCGTGCCCTCGTGCAACAGCACCATTTAATGTGCGGTTATAGTAGAGCTTAAGTTTACAGAGCTCCGGTCTGCTGTTTTAAAATGGTTGGAATACATTTAATTGGAGCAGTATGGGGTTTTATGGAAAAGCTGTCTTTAGTTGCGTGCTTTCCCAACCTCTTGACCCGGAGGCATACACCTGGTATGGGGTCAGGTTACAGCCTGGCTTCCAGGCTTGCAGGTCAGGACCTGGAGCTTCACACACTCTAATCCCTTGCGTGGCAACATACTTGACTGAAAGGACTGGTCCAAGCACTTCTAGTCATCCTTGAAAAATTACAACACACATACACACACACAACCTCTCTCCCTGTTCCTTCCCCAAAGTGATGATTTAACTCTTTAAGGATGTTGAGGGTCTTTTGTGGGGCATTAGCCTGCTGAGAATTATGGGTTTAAATGAATTATGATGAGTGCATCTGTATGCACGGCAGCCTGGTGTGCTTTCAGGATGGTTGTGTGTGTGTATCTGTGTGTTTATGTATGTGTGTTTGAGAGAGACAGAAAGCGGGTGAGAGCACATGTGCATTTAACCCTTTAGGGACCAAGCAGCTCAACATATTTAAGTCTGCTCTGTATAGTCCCTGAATGGGGTTTAAAGCATAAGGTACGCTAATGACTCATAATAGCAGTCTTATGTGATTCACTGCCTGAGACGTTCATGTGTGCTGGGAAATAACTGATAGGTTTCACGTAGGATTTGATGGGATAAAATTCAATGAAAATTTGCACTTTATTAAATAAAACAAATATCTTACTGGTGTAATAACCTCTAATGAAAAAATAATAAAAGTAGTAGGTACAGTAGTTTTTTTTAGCACTAACTAAATAAATAAATACAATGCACATGCAAAGTTTATACATTTTTATAAGTAAAAGATTTCTTATCGTACCATTGTTGTAGTTTAGTTTTAAAAAAAATTGACAAAAGTAACAACACACAAACTATAGCAAGTCGTTTTGGCACGACCAGTGTGAAACCGTGGGATAATGGACGAACAGACACTTATTCCTGCAAATGGGAGAGACACTCTAATTGGATTCATTGAGCAGAATTAGTGTCTCCCAGCTTTCACCCAGCCATCTTTGAGCCAGCTGGGTTCACAGACTCCCCTCGGTGAACTGTGCCCCGTCTGACTGCTACTAATAATGCACACCAGGGGGAGCAGTTATACTGCAGTTTCAGCCTCCACAGCCACGGCACACGAACTCATTGTTTCCTGCTGTGAAAGCGGCTGCAAGTCATGAAACACAGAATCAGTAAAGAGTTGGAATAATAAATAATGTTGGATGTGTATCAGAGTTCTTAGAGGTTCAGTAGAGTTTAAGAGGGAAAGGAAATAGATGTAAGATGTTCTACAGACAGATTTTTGTCTGAGGTTTCCTGGTGTCTTCCTCATTGTTCCCCTTGTGACTCTATTTACTCGACAGAGCTTAACCACACATAGTAGTTTTTTCCCCTCTAGTTTAAAATATTTATTTGTTTGTTGTTTGTAATCTGTCTCTCTCTATACAAACACACTGACTGGTATTTTTTGTGGGTGTGTGAGTGTACACACTTGACTGAATTTGTTTCTTGTGATATTTTAAAAACCTTTTGATTGACAATTGATTTTATGGACAGATATATAATTATTAATGTATTAATATTATAATAATGATTATTATTATTTATTTTTGGGGGGTTAAAGCATAGCAAGAGTATGCAAAGCTGTAATCTAAAGAAAACATGGCCACAGAAGCTAAAATAAAAATATAAAATAAATAAAATAAAATTTATTTTAGAAGATTTTTTGGCAAAACAATTTTGCATTTTTGCATACAATTTTGCATACTTCTGTTATTTTATAGTTTTAATTAATGTGATATTTTAAAACGTCAATAAAAATAAATAGAAACTAAACTAATATAAAAATGTGTCTGTGGTTTTGACTAGTAGTGTCATAGACAAAATAATGTCTTGTAAAAGAAGACTCTCAGCTTCCCTTGTAAAAATCACAACCAACACTACGACAACACAGTCTTTGTTAATATCTTCACTTGCGTAAAGTCCTTGTTAGTCGCTGTCAATCACTCTGGCTGTCGTTTGATTGGGTGTTTAGTCCGGCATTGAGTGGCAGCTGCAGAGAGATGACATAAGTGGCCGGTTTAGAATGTTCTCTCTCTTTTGTACATGTTCTATTGTGGTGTGATATTGGTGCCTGTCTGCTTTTAATGCAGCGGGATTACTCAGCGCTTTCACACTGTCGCTCAATGTGGCTCAGAGACGCCCTGCTGAACTGTGCTCTCCAACCATCATCTCCACCATGATTACCTGTTTCAACAGCACTGAGCTTCACTCGCTCACGGTTAGGAGCTCATCTACTCGGGTCTGCCTGATGACAGCAGCGGGGCTTCTGTTAGCAAATGAGTCTGCGAGGGGAATGTTCTCAGATGTTAGCGCTGGTGGGGAGGTGACAGCACTACACATTGCAAACGCATGTATTAAGCTACTGACTTTTCAGCAGGGTCTCAGAACAGGATTGTCAACAATGCTTTGCGCGCAAACCGAAATTACACCACAATTGATCCGCGCCGCCAGACAGTCGCGTGCATCCTTTCTCCTGTAGCCCATTAGTGGTGTGAATTTTAATCAGAGGCTGACTTAGCACCGCTACGTTTCCTGCCGCTTCTTTGCTGGCTTCCTGTCTCGTCTCATCTCGTGGGAAACGTGAAAAACAAGGCAACGTGGCGAGACTGCGCGTTTCTGTCTGCGTCTCTCACTGTCCGTCCCTGTCTGTCTCGCAGCCCAATGCATCGCACCACTCAATTCAGTGGCCAGGTATATAAATTAGATACAAACATAAGCAACACAACAATGGAGGCTTCATTACCAAATAAAATGGGAACAGGCTTGGGGATTTTTGGTCTTAAGCGTTTGTCAGGATCAGGTGAATAGCTCTATTACTGCACTTCTTAAAACCTGTTATAGCGTCATATAACTGACAT
>JAZGTK010006109.1:0-21314 GCA_036877625.1 Ambastaia sidthimunki
GCTGTTTGGTGTCCACCAGCTGAACGGTGATGTTGTGTTGTCTCTGGTCCATGTCTCCAGTGCCATCAGCAGCCAGATGGATGATGACAGCAGCAGCCACCATTGGATGAGCATAATATGCCTTATAAGAGACAAAAGCTCACTGACATTCAGTTATACTGTATATTTAGCGACTGTAATTTTAGCAAGCAATATGTATTTTTGGTAAAACCAAGTCAAAACCCAAACACTAGCAATTAGCCATGTGACCCAACCATGCGTAACAAATTTAATTGGTCACTTAACAGCTGAATGATGAAATCACTTCTACCCAGAAAATATTTAATGTTACATACACAGCTATGTTGAGAGACATTTTAGACCAATGGGATTTTTGTGGTGGGTGGGGCTACCCAACTTGACACTGCAGAAATGCAAACCAATGAATTGACAAGATGTCCTGTTACCTTGGTAACACAATAACCCAGATTTACATGGTTTATTAGAGATTATCTTCCTGGGACATTGTATAACTTCTCCTAAATGGTAATGGTTGATAAGAACATTGTTCAAGCCCAACCCCAGCTCAAAGCCAAACCCTAAAAACTACAGATGTTGATCCAGAAACATTTTCTTATTGACAAAATCACAGTAAGCCATGTGTTTATACTGCTTTATCCACTTGATGTGACAACACCAGGATTAAATGAGAACATGACATAAGCATCTCTTACCTTCAGCCAATATTGTGCAGACCAGCTGTGATGCTGAGACTCCTCACAGGGAAACCAAGCGTACTGAGACACGCCGTGAGACAGGTCAAACACCTTCGACTGACAGCTCTGAGGAAACAAAAACAATTCAGATTTACTTCTGCATCTCCCTTTGTTACACTCGTTGCACGTGGCCAATAAAATTGTGTTGAATTTTGGAACTGTTGTAACTTCTGAACTCAAGTTTTTATGATGGTCTGTTCAGATCAATTGCATGTTTCTAAGTGAGAAGGGAAACATTTGAAAATGATCACTGCTTTTCTGAACAACCGGGCAAAAAATTCTCCTTCGCTTTCTATGTTACAGCAAATCCTTTAATTGGATTATAAACAAATAAAGGCACTAAAAAAAAAGCCATGATGAGGTCGCCAATCTGCAATCGGCTATCAAAAGGTAATTTAGACCATCTGGAAGTGCACAATCAGCCTCCAAGTGGCCTGGTTAAAGTGCCACTTTAGATCAGCCTGAAAGCCAGAGACATCCAGGTGAGCAGCAAACCTGACCTGCTCTCTTCTGAGAACCGAGAGCAAACTGCATGGAATCACAACTGGCCCAAACTCTGGTGACTGTGGAGTGAGTGAATTACACATATAAAGAAGGGGATTAGCTCTCTGTGCAAGCGTGAACTCAGCCAATCATTCAAGCCTTTAGGGAGGGTCAACTTGGATGGAAATGAAAGTATAAGGCCACTAGTTTTTTTCTACCATTAAAAGGAACTTCAGACGTCTTGCCAAAGATAAAGCTCAAAATGACGATTATTCTTTCATTACCTCAATCAGGAGGGAGACGTAAGAAGAGCAAAAAATAAACAGACACACAATACTTTGCTGTGCAACATTTTGTTCGTTAAACTTGTTTTATTTTCCATCACATCTGTATTTAGAAGGCAAAACCCGCCACTCGTCATCCAAAAGCCTGTTTTAAATAGTTTAAATAAACGCCTTTGTAGATGCCTTTTAATTTAATTGAACAGCAAACTCCAGCTGTGTCTCCAGCCCGTCACCCGTGATTCAGTGTGAACTACAGGCCGTGTGTTTCATTACACTGCAGAGTATCCGACAGAAGCCATCGCTCTGAACCCCCTGAACTCAACTGCAGGGTGACAATGTTGCAACACTAGGTGACACTGCAGAGCTACACAAGGCCTCACAGAGTGACACTAATTATGTGTTCTGTGTGTGTGTGTGTGTGTGTGTGTGTGTGTGCTACAGCGACAGGAGTGGCTCGGGGCAGTGATGGAAACAGTTAGGCTACAAAGCCCCTCTGCACAATGCACGGCCCCCGAATTTTGGGGTTAGCAGGAACGTTCTGCTCGGTCAGCAGTGTTGGTGCGTTTGTAGCCGTCTGGCCTTTATATTAACCCCACTTCCCTGTAACACACTTATCTCTCAGTTTAACCTCCATTTACGACGGCCTTGAAGGTACTTCAAGTTCACAATCTATTTTTACTTTATAGGAACTCCTCCAGACAGAAATTAAGTACAAATTACCTAAATTAAATACAATATCAAAAGCCCAAAATACTGATAAGAACATAGATTTGCATTTTCTGTAACTATTTTAACTGATTTGCATCTTTGAAATGAGCAAGATTAATAGGTGAAACATACAGAAGATGGTTGAAAACGTAATATAATCCAGTTCATTCTTGGCCAGAATTATTTCTTTTTTTAGTCTAAAACCATTACTTGTCTTCCTACATTCCATATGGAAATAATCAATCTGGACAAACACGAGCATCTATCTTTCTTTGGAAGCACAGACCCACAAGTATAATGTTCCTACAGTCTGGAATTATTCTGCAGTCCACAGATCTAGCGATGATGTAATATTACATGATTTAGATTCAGAGACTGGCTATTCACTTCATTTACTACGCCAAGATGTCTCTGCAGGGAGAGCGAGCTGACTGCAGCTACAGGGATTCATAACATCTTTTTCATCTCTAAATGCTTTATCAAATTTGAATGAAACAGTTACAAAATTAGCCGCAAAACTAGAGAATTCTGATGTAATGCTTAAAAGAGAGCGAGAATGAGACGAATGGGAAAGTGAGGAGATTAAAATCGTTCAGTTCTGCGTTCTGTCGTCTTCTGAGATCCCCCCCATCCCCCAGCATGCCACAGTAACTTCACCGACAGCACGGACTCCAGCGCACCACGCCTCTGCCGGCCACTGGGCCGCACAATAATAAGCCATTCGTCATCCTGATCCAGTGCTAACATTGATCACAAACTGCTTTGCTTAAACTCCTGAGTGTGTTTCCAGTGTGAACGAATAAAACCTCAAATCCATTTGATTAACATTCATATGCCAGATCGCGTAGCGACAGTAAAATAAACGCTGAGCACAGGCGTGTCCGCAACACCGTGTGAAGCAAGACACCGCGCACCTCTTCAGAGTCACTGTTGCCACTGTTTCCCATTACAAACCACAGTTCACATCTCCAGCAACAATGAGGTTTAAGCTCGGCTGTGAAAAATGGCCATTTCTCAGTGCCATAAATCCTTAGGTTGCACACAGCATGATAGGAATAGTTCTGGGACATGATTAATTCGGGAGCTTGCACAAGTTTGGGCGCAGGAGACTCGCGCTCCACAAACATCACGAAACGGAGGAGAGGAGGAGGAGCAGGGGCCAATAAAACGGTAAAATTACAAATGTATCATGTTGAAATATCCCGGGAGTAAAACAACACACAATTTTTTTAGATGTCTCTCAGAAAGGAGTGAAGACAGTGCCTCCAGTCTGTCCTGAACAGAACACAGCACATCTCATCTAATGCAAAAACTTACAGTTCAGCCTGATGTCGTACAGTAGTTGAGATATACTGTACAGTAAGACTTCAGATCAGAGATTTTTCTGTGTTGAGTCAAAGGTCCAAAATATGCACAAATTATGAAACGAATTATTAAACACACATTATTAATATAAGATAAACTGAATCACAATTTGATTTAAAACATATTTTATGTTACTGTTGCTTGTAAAGTTATCATGTCATTTACTTGTCAAAGTCATTTCAGAGACAACATTCACAAACATTAACATTCACACGCTCTGTAAACATATGCAATGCATATAATCTCACCTTTGTGACTGCAGGATATCCAACGGCCACCTCTGCTGGACAGTGCATCTTCTCCTCATTGGACACCTCCACAGCTGTGGCCCACTGATCCAGGAATCCGCTGGGTGTGTAGAGACCACAGTCCCTCACACTCGTTTCCCTCTCAAAGTCCTCACAAACCCCATCACCATCGTAAAAGTAACACAAGCTGGGCTCACCTTCAGAAAATGAGACAGAGATGAGAAATATATGAGAGCAAAATTTTAAAAACCATAACTGACAGTCTGTTGTGGTAGGAACAAGGTTAATGCCATGTGTAAATAACAAAGATATTTTTAACAATGTATATTTATAGCTGCACCTCTGTGTTGAGTTGTACAAATGCATGATTATTAGGGTCTACCCCTAACTCACACTCGTCACTGTGGTGAAAGCAGATTGTAAGAAACTCTACGAATGATATCACACAAATTCACTAAAATGTGAAATAGTTACGAATTGACAGGAGATTGTGTTAAATATACTGTATATAACATGCCAATAAATTACTTTAAATGTTTTACACTTTTTGAAAGCTGTTTTAAAATCACCTTTATATTTATTTTAGGCAAGTACAGTTTAGTTTGTTTGTCATAAAGGTTGTTTAGAGCAGCCATTGTTTCATATGGCCTTACTTCACAGCATTAACGTTTGGGGTATTTTTACTCTGTTTTTATTGGCATTCATACAAGGACAGTCATAAATCACCCTCCATGATGACAGATTGATTATCTTTTATGACTGTACTGTGAAGCAGCCCAAACACACTAACAGTAAATTGATCACCTCAGTTAACACACTACCATTGACAGCAAGGCTTCCAAGAGATTTACAAAACGCTCATCGTTTTGTGTCCCGATTGGTCCCATTCCTGTCACTGCCCAGACCCTGAAGTGTCAGCAAAATAAACATGTAGCTGACACTAGGGGAAAACGCTTTTAACTGTCACCTGTTCAGACTGGCCATCCTGCTAATCAACAGCTAACATGTGCCAATCAATGCTAACAGGAAACATATTTGCACGATTAGCACTTATTCCTTTGAACATTGTATCCCTGACAGACTCCAAACATTATCAGCAAGCAGAGCCCATGTAAAACTAGAGCCATCCTCAGGCGCCCAGCAGCTGTGGTACAACATCCACAGGAAGCTGCCATGTGTAAAGGCCAGCAGAATCCATGCAGCACCTTGTCGCATCACTTCCTGTACAAAAAAATGTACTGGAACTGTTTTATTAATATTGTGTTACCTTGTCCAGTTCTCGTGACACGTAAAAACAGCGCTCTGAAAAACATCAGGAACGGCACTGTTGACGTAACCGTAGATCTTTGTTCTTCTCCTTAATCAGATGTTTAACTTGGGCCTCGTTCAACATAAATGTGAGTTGCAGGGGAAAAAAACACTAAGCCGAGATAAGACATATTTTATTAATGTCAAATGTTCTGCTGTTTTGGCCAAAGTGACTGATCGAAAATTGAATTAGTTAGTTGAAAGCGATATCGGGAGTGCCGACATCCGAGTGGAATGTGCTGAATTTCACTGGCCATTATTTCCAAGGCAGTGAAGGATAAACTCATTGAACCTATTCCAAAAAAGAGGACTGCCAATTAAGCTCCGTCTCACACTGGTGTGACGTCAGACTTCTGGAGGTGTTCTGGAGGTCAGAGCAGACTTCAGCTAGATGAATGAAGACTACATTCAACAGCGAACTTCAAAAGACCTTCTTATCTGTTCTTCTTTTGCTCTCCCTCTTTTTTCCTCTTCTTTCTTTCGCCGCTGCCGTTTTCCGTCCACACGTTGGGAATAAAAGGTGACTGGTGCATTACCGCTAACAGGAAGAAGCGCGACAAAGGTCTGCTAGTGCTCGTTAGGACGATTTTAAAGCTTTTGTGAGGGGATTTAAATGTCTGTAAGAGGGTCCAATTATGTGGGTGATTGTTTTGACAGAACTGATTAGCTCGCGACTTAAAGCGCTCCATTAACATCACAAGCAGCTAACAAGTTTGGTACAATAAAGAGACAGTTCAGAACTTTCTCGGTCCTTCACACTTTGTCCCTGTAGGACACTGTGTAACATCGATGACAGGCTGAGACCATGAGATTGATGGCCGGGCACCCGCGCGGAACCCACATCAATAGAAAACCCAGACGCATTGAGCAGCTGAATGCTGCTGAGACAAATAGGGCTGCACAATACTGAAGAAAAGTGTTATGTGCAAAAACTTCATCATAATTATAAATAAAAATTATAAATAACCAACATACATGTTTCACAAGGAAAGAAAGCATTGTTAAAAGTTCTGGTAAGACTCCCTTTGCTACCAGCGTTGACCTAAAACTTACTATAAATAACTTTTTGAAGTATTAAAATCATTCAGTTTTTGCAAACCAATAAATATATTGTGTTATGCATATTTTCAACATTAAAGTATTTTCAATATATTTTGCAACCCTTGACGCAAACCATCAATATGATGTTCTACATTTCAGTCGAAATAGTTAAAAACATGTTGACGAAAGTGTTTTTTATTTCACTGAATAGAACAATCATGAAAATGTTCTGCAGATGATGTCACACACCAACACAGTTGAACAGCGGCTCTTTCTTGCACTGGTTTGAGCAGCCGTCTCCATTCATGAAGTTCATGTCGTCACACTGTTCTCCGAGGAATCTGAAAGACATCAGGAATTATGACAGGAGTTTGGCAGTCATGCCGCAAAAAAAGGCTGTTTGAAAATAACAAATGAATGAAAAAATAGGGGAAATTTTGCATCTCAAATGGATTTATCCTGTTGGATACGGATGTTTACATTACTTTTTTAATGCTAAAGGCACAAATTAAAGACATGAATTAGAATTTATTGAAAATAAATTCTAATATATATAATATAGAAGGTTTGACAAAGGATGTCTCACTTCTGGATGAGTCCGTCCCCACAGTAAGAGGAACCCAGCTGGTGAGAGAGAGGAGGAGATGGTTCACTCTCTGCTCTTCTGGACACTGTCAGAACCTGGTAGGTGTATGTTTCATCAAACTTCACGTCCCTGCAACACACAGACGTTACAGTTCACAAAACCTCACGTCAGCTTGGGTTAAACAGACACATATTTTCTTCTACATTCTCTATATCACAAATATAACAAAAACTTTTAAATTTCAACTGATTTAAATTTTAAAGCGGTTTTAAAAGTCTTTAAAGGTCATTGACATTTAGTAAAGTGTGCTAGTGGCTGCACATTTGACTTGTGCAAAGCAAACTTCCTGAATGTCACAGCAAAACTTTTATATTGAATTGTTTGTGTTTCTGACCTTTCAAAGTAAAATTCTAATCCTCTGATCTATCAATATACAGACACAGCCATTAGTGGCCATGTACAAGTTTAAAGCTGAGAGATGAAAAATTATGTTATGCTTAAATTCAGAAGATTTACATTGTACAGGTGATAACTGCTAATTTATAGTTTCTCATACAAAACAGAATGTCTCCTTTCATCCTTATGTAACAAACAATTAGATGCTAAGAAAGGATCCCTACAGTAATGTGACCCTTTATAGAGTACAAAGTGTGCAGTACATGACTGTAATACAACCCTTCAGGTACATAAAGCACAAGACTCAGCTGAAATTTTGAAAAGTTAAGCTCCAGTCATCAGCCTCCAAGCTTACAAAGCAGCATGGACCTGCAACACAGACCACCTGAATAATGCAAGAACCCCATCCAAATGCATTTCCCCACTGATTCTTCTTCTTTATCTTCACCTCATAATGAAATACCCGGAATGGAGTTTGAGAATGGAGGTGGAGAATGGAGAGTTGGCCAATGGAGAGTTGGAGAATGAAGGTGGAGAATGGAGTCGGAGAATGGAGTGTTAGGGAATGGAGTTGGAGAATGGAGATGAAGGAACACAAGATCAGTTGGAAAGGTTTGGCATTATGGAGGCATTATGGTGCTTTTCTCTTGCACAATATGTCAATCTGACTGTGATAGCAGTCCTTAAAGAAACAGTTCACCCAATATTGAAATTTCTGTCATTATTTACTAACCCACATCATTCTAAACTTCAACACTAATTTTTAAGAGAACATTTTTGTTAACAAAGAAAGAAACATTTAGCTTTTTTGCATACACTGACAGTTTAGAGTGACTAAATAATACTTCACATGGAAATGTTACTCTTTAGCGAGCTGTTAACTCAGGAACTATTATGACCGAGTTAAACAACTACTTCATCAGGTTCATTGAAATGAACTGGCTCAAACAAACAATTTGTTCATGATTTCTATTCAACTCACTAACCCAATGATCTGGTTACACAAGAGGGCAATATTTCTCACAAAAATCAATTTTATGGCTTTTAACAACTTTTGGGCCACTTTTGACAAATTGTTTTTTACCCTTCTTCTAAAAATAACCTCTTCCCACCATCAACCCAGCAACTTATAGGGCTTTGGTTAATGAAAACATTTTAATCAGGTCTCAGATTAGCCCTTAGACCTTTGTTTCTCGGACCCTTTTCATAGGTGTAACTTTCTGCTTGAGGGAACAGAGACTCTGAGAGTTCACGCAGTGTGCGGAAAGCCTCACAGCCGGTTCAGGTCTATTCGACTCAATCAGCTCAAAAACCCACAAGCTCCTCCAGCTCCAGACTTCCCAAACAGTGAAATATGGGTCAGAGCGGCCGTGGTGTGAGAACTCCAAAGTGCCAGAGGACACTTCGTTAGAACTGCACACGGAGTCTGAGCCAACCCCAAAGGCAGGAGCTCGACGATCTTGGCCCACAATGTGGTCTTGTGGCTGTGTTTTTCTAAGACATGTTTGTTGTGGAGAGGCAGAGCAAAACTAAAAGGGTTCTGCTGCTTTCCCTAACAGCCACAGTGACTCCTGAGGTAGACCGTTGGCTGGGCTCACACAGAGACGAAAGAATATTTTGCCTGTTGACTCGAGTAAGTATCAATTTAGCCATCAATGTCTTGTGGCTACATTACGAATTTGTGGTGCGGTTGTTTGTTTGTGAAATCATAATCATTTCTTTGAGCCACCGAAGCCTTGTGCATTACTAAAAATGCTCAAAGAGAGATCTCAAAAATAAACTCTAAGATAGGAGCCTTTGACCAGCACGAAAAGAGAGTGAAAGTGACGTATTTGTAGAGTATGGTAACCAATACTTGAAATGTGTCCTCTGCTTTTAACCCATCCAGTGAGTTGTGAACACACACACATACATACACACACAGAGCAGTGCTCAAGGGCACCTCAGTCATTTTCATGAAGTGATGGGAAACAAACCTGCAACCTTTGGGTTATACTCTCTGACTATTAGGGCCTAATTGTTTTGAATGGTAAAAATGAGTTTGTAAACTTTCTTAATAAAAAAAACCTAAAAAATATTTCTTCAGCAATGGACTTCAGTTCTACCGCCTTCAATTACATGTTCTATTTGAACTGTAAAAAATGAAAGTTGGTTTAAAAAAACAAGACGTTTGTCTCACTTTTGACCAACAAACCTCACACAACTAAAATGTAAGGCATTGCACAGTAAAATAATAATAATGCAGAAAAGTAACAAAATACTCAGTTTTTTTCTGAAACAACTTGTCTTCAGTAATTCTCTGTGTAGCTGGATTTGTTTACTTGCAAAATGTCTTTGGCCAATAAAATGTTCAGAAATGTTCACGTTGCAACACAGGAATTTAAATTGTCATAAATGACTGGATGCCTCTCTAAAGAACATCCTGTAACAACCTTTTTTAAATAAAAAACATAAGACACCTATTAACACCCAAAAACGTTAACACTTTAACCTCAATAATGAAGACAATCAACAAAAACATCAAAACAAGATGAGCTTTAAACATCAACACACAACAGGAGACTCACAAACAAAACATTTGAAAAGAAAAATAGAGCATAAAATAAATTGTAAATTAAACTAAGACATTTAGGCTGTTCAAATGAATTTCCCCAGTCACATATGTACAACTTTTCTGAGAAAACCTGGAGCCACCAGAGAGGGGAAAAAGGCCCTGAACACCAAACACATCACAACATGTCAGAGTACCTTCCTGTGTTTGGTTTTTCAGACGATAACAATATTTTCAAGCGTCTGTGCTGGAATTTGTGGTAGCTCATGACATCATCACTTTTCCCATGTGGGATACCCCGCAGCAGTGTGGGAAAACACTACAGCTCCCGGCCCTTTATTCTCATTCCATGAAACCAATAGGGTGAAAGTGTACAACAGTGACAGCGCACAGGAAGTAGCCTGGCAATGAAACGAGAAGGTAATCAGACACCAGAGCAGCCAGAACTTTTACTTGCAGGGAAATTCGAGTGTTTCTGTCGACACTCACTGGACTGCAGACAGCATGAGACTCTGGTCTGACTTAATTTTTATTCCCACATATCCGAAAAATACTAGTCTCTGACTCTCTTCCTGTCTCTGACTCCTTCAGTGAGGTCTAAGATTAAAAACAGATGAGTCTACCTGAATAGTAACTACCCCCCCTTACCCACCCACACACACTTTTCTTGAAATTTTTAAGTAGCTGATAATCACTGAGGACACTTTTACATGTATGTGGCTAAGTGTTCCCCAAAACACATTTTCCGGTCCTCAGTGCATCCTACTCTGATGCGTGCATTACAAAAATCCTAGTCAACAGAAACCCTGAAAATGAGTTTCTGTTCATGTTGTCTGATCTTTAATGCAGCTGGACCCTGAAACACACCGCAGACAAGTGAGGTGCACAAATCTGCCTTTTCTGGCACTTGTAATTGAGCCCCACAAGACCGGAGCATTCATCTACCTCAGCAGTACCAGTCTTAGACCTGTCTTTCAGACCAGATGCAGGAAAATCTTATTATAGTATTCTGAATACCTTCAAAAGAAACCAAAGAAATGCATCTCACAGTAAAATGCTCATGTGCAGCTGCTGGCTGCCTGACGTGATTAAGAGGAGAAGATGATTTAAAAGCTTAATTACTTCAAAGGATGGAAATAATTTGTCATTTGAAATCGAAATCAGGGTTCATGTCATCAAGCAAATGCCTAAACACAACAACACAACCTCACTCATTTAATTTACCAAACCACAGATGTCTGGTCAGACCGCAACTCAACCCAAAAGATCCATCAAGCAGCACTTGCTATATGCTGTATGAATAAAGGAGAGAGGTGCTGCAGGAATACAGGAAACTCATGGTAGCTCTGGAGGAAACTTTTGAAGTTCTTGAAGGACCCTGAAGGATGAAAGATCAACAACATTTGGACAAATCAAAGGCCACCCACATAAAGACAAAGATCTGGCTGATGAACACATACCTTATTTGGCACACTACTCATAGAAAAGTGCTATGTATCATTTCTTTGGCAATCAATCTGGTAAGCATTCATAATCTTTGGTAAGCTCGGTTTAATTTTGTAGTTTAATTCTCAAAACCAACGACAGGGCAAGACAACATCAAAGCTCACAAATACAAGCTATTGTAAAATTCAGATAGCTTAACTTAAGGAATCACTCGAGCTGGTCCTATAAAATAGGTTTTCATTTAGTAGAAGGCAAGGCCTTTCTAAAACTGTTCCTCTGGATAGCTTTTTAAACAGCGCTTTTGCTGGGTGTTTAGGAACTGCAGACAAAGAATGAGTCGATCCAAGAGCGGTACAGACCCGGTGAAACACTGATACATTTTCTCACCATCTGGTAAATGCAGCTGTGCGGCATTAATGTGTAAAGCAAACCTTTTCAATTAAAACCCACACTATCTATCTGAGTAGATGAAGCTGTTGGCTGATGAATCTAGGCACTCTGCTAACACAGCCTGGACTACAAACTAAACACAGCTTTAATCTATGTTTGGTTATGTCAGTTAATTAGTACTTTTTATTCTATAAAGTTTGTTTAGACTCTTTTTCATTCTAAAAGAGACAAATGGCGGGAATTTGAGAAACCTGCACATTTGGTTTTAAAGGCCCTGTGCAGATTGAAACAGGAAAAAGACATCCTAAACAGGCCAGCGTGAGGACAGTGGGGTTCAGTGGGTTCATGTTGGGCCCTGTTTATATCCTCTGAGCTGATTTTTTCTGAAAGCTAATGTACAGTGTTTGGCAGGCTGCCGACTGAGGTGTAGCCGTGTGCTCTTGGAGGGCCCACCATTCAGAAAGTCTTACAAAAGCCCAACCCAAATTGCACACAAAAGGAAATGAAGACAATGCCTGTCTTCTAAATGACTAAAGTCTTCATTTACGTATTGTTAACGAAAGACACATTCAGCAGAAAAGAAAATAATGGATGCTCGATTTTTCATGGTTTTTACCAAAGACTTTGAACTTTGATCCTTATTCTTTGAACTTCGAATTCATTACACCTCAGTGAAGAAAGACAAAATGAAACAATCCAGAATGCATTGCAGGGCTTGAGAACAGTTAGTGGGCAGACTAACAACTTCATTTGAGAACATTCTTCACTCAGACCAAACTAAAGATGTACATCAACTCTCTTCCATCTGAACACAAGCCCCGTCTTCAAATGTCAACAATTAAACTATATGAAGGACTTTCTTCCAGGCCTTTGGTGACAGAGTCACTGTTGTGTTCTGTATATAGGTGCCTGTTCTCGCGTACAGGTCTGTTGACAACAGAAGGCCTTGAAGGATCACAAGAGGCTTTAGTTTAAGCATTTGTCAAGGTCAGGCTGATAGGACCATCTTCTCTAACAAACTTAAAGTTTATGTGCTTTTGGCCCCACTTCAATTCTCTCTTTGTCTTTAAACCATAATGCTTACATCCATAATACATTGCCATGTGCTGTATTTTTTCACTTCCTGTATCTCCCCAACAAATATCTATAGATTGCAAAGGACTTAAACGTCCTGAGTATTCGATTTACATTTGAAACCCACATATGTAAATCTAATATAGTCTAATGTAGTGTGTCTGTCTCACTATCTATAGTATGTGGTCTCCCATTGTTTTGTGACCACTGAGAATTTATGAGTAGTGTAAACTGTCTGGAGGCACTTTGGCATGTATCTCTCAGATGACAACAAACTGGCTGTAAAATCCTTTGAGCTGACGTCAACCCTGGACTCAACAGGTAAAGAATATCTCTGAAGACCTCACACACTGTACCCAAGATATCATTACTACACCAAAGCACAACACACAGCAGGAACTCACAGGAAAAAAACTCAAAGAAAACTCAAAGGTAAAATAAACTTTGTGGTATGCTAACCAAAAGTCTTTTGGATATACGTATGCTAATGTACTTACTGTTTGTCAGAAATACAAACACGCACACACATTTTTAACAAGTTCATATAGGGTCATGGCTTCATATTATAGGTAAAGCTCTAATGTTCAAGGCTTCCATTACAAGTATTTAAAAACAGAAGGCCAATTTTTCATCCTTACCTGTCCATATATCTCAGAGTGGGTTCCTGAAGGATCAGCCCATGTGGCGAGTGCGTGAATGATGGCTGGCGAATCAGCCTGTAGTGTAGAGGATGACACGGCTGGCATAAAGGGTTGCCCGGCTTTGATGTCAGCAATGTGGCATCGATTTCCAGGTGCTGCTCCATAGTGAAAAACTGAACCCCATACACGTCTTCCTCCACGTCTAGTTTAAGGGTTAACGGAGTGTCACAGAACACATATTGTGGACCCAGTGAGATGTTGTTACCACTGAGCGTGAGAAGAAGAATGTCATGGATCGCTGGCAGTCCGGTCTCCTCTGGAGAGAAGAAGGTGACCCAGACAGTGAGGGAGTCGGGAACCAGTGGATAGGCAAACTCTAGCTGAAGCATGCAGCCCTGGGGTGGGCAAGACGCTGAGCCAAAGCTGCTTGAGTCTAGCCCAGCATTGGGGCTCCACGTGCGGACACTTGGTTCACAGGCTTGCTCCACATCTGGTGGACCTAAGAAAGAAAGACAAGTTAAGTTCTTGACCAACTACTCAGATAAATTACATCTGCTAAACATGCTTAATTCTAAAAGTAGGTATTACAAGCTGTCATTGTGTTTTCTCTTACACTAATAGGTGATGGGAATAAGAGGGATTAAAGTGCTTCAATCTGCTATACTACACTACCATAGTAGCTAGAAAAATGTCATTTATGGTTTTCTAAGCTTGACCAATAGTGATGCTTGCCTTACAAGCACCACTAATTATTTACAGATGAACCTAACATTAACATAAACAAAATTACATATGGTAGCCAATTATTAGGCACTAAGACATTTTAAAAGAAACAATTTCTAAGAGGGCCAAATGATGTCCTTCAGTGAGGTGACAGGAGGTCATTGGGAAAATTCTGGCCCTGGGCCCAGTTTTTCTTTTTAGAAACTGTCAAGAGGTCATTGTGAGGCACAGAAGGGGGAGGGTCCGCGAGAGGCCCCACTGAAGCTGCAGGGACCTCTGCAAATAATGTGCTTCAATGAGACCTACAGTAGCGGTGAACTGACCGAAGTCCCCCCTCAACATTATTGTAAAAACACATCAACAAATATACAGTGTTCCCCCCAAAATAAATGCATTAATGTCATTCCCTTTGATGACCAAATAACATGTTTTTGCAAAATATTTTGTTTCTGAGAAAACTGCAATTGGGTAATTATGATGTCACTTCCTCTCAAGTGTCCAGCAAGGTAACCACAGGTGTAGTTCATCACATCAACTATGGACATGTTCCACTAACCCTGAACATGTCCAAATATTTTGGGCTTAATTTTTAACAGTACATCTAACATCTAGCACATGTTTTTTATTTAATTTAACAAACCTGCCTGAAAAGTGTTAAAAAGCAGAGACTGAGAGAGGAGACAGTCATACATTTCTATGTGTGGTTTAAGGGGGCACATACTTTTTGGGGTCACTGTAACTGCACTGAAATAACAGTTTTTGATCTAACTAGTTAGATGAGAAATGGAAAGAAATGTGTTGAAAGAGTCGCTTTAGAGTTTATTTTGTTTGACCTCAGTCAAGCATCATTTGTAGTCTGAAAGCAAGTTACATGACAAATGGAGAAAATGTGGGGAAAAGTTTCATGATGTTTATTTGGTTGACCTCGGCCAAACACCTAGGTAACCTCTCTCACAAGTAAGATTAGCTTCGCAGACTCAGATATCACAGTTGTTCTGGAGCACGGTGCATTTTTACGATATCAAATGCACACATTTTTGCAAAATGTCTCCCACATAGATCCCCCATGACCATTAGATGCTGATCAAAGAAATATTAGATGGAGATGGAGAAATTAAACTGCACTATGCCAGATACAGCACAAGTTATTAAGAAAAACTGGATTTTCCAAAACAAACCAGCTACAGTATATCACCATCTTTGCATTAGCTCAAAATAAAAAAGCAACAAAAGAGCATACAGCTGAAGAAAATTCAACAAAATCTAAGGCTGATTTTATAAACAACAGCTACAAAGCCAAAAGCCACAGACTAAAATGCACAGAATTCACATTTGGGGTGATATGAAAAGCAGGACAGAATCAACTAAATGGTTTTGCCAGCTCCTTTCAGTAAATATTCTTGTGTCATTTTTTTTCGGTTTTGTTCTGTAAATTTCCATCCAACAGTATGTAAAGTGTAAAATGTTCAGGGCTTCTCAGCGCTGCTCGATGTGATTCTAAAACCTTTGAAATATGCCTCTTTCCTGTGGTCAGTAAAACTCACTTGTCTCACAGTGTGAATCAGTCTGAGTAATGACTGGCACCGGACAGACTGTTGAGGTGGACACACAAATTCTTACATTTCTGCTTTTCGTGTTTTGTATTCGCTTGTGTTGTTTTTATGTTTTTAATCAACTCTGGCATCCTTCTTCTGAACACGAGTGACCACAGGATCATTTGCATGGCAAATCAAGTCCACTTGGCACAGCACTCTCACATCCATACGTTTGCTATGTCCATGTTGTTCTTTTCTGGAATTGCAGCAGCACGATAAGGGCATCGTTCCTATAATACTTATACGGTCATTTCCAAAAAGTCGATTAAGGACACTGGGGGAGCGGGGAGCAGAGGGAAGACTTCCAAGTTACTTGTTTAACCTTAGATGATTGAGGACAGAGGGCACACATTAGACGACGCAAGCGCCGCAGGCAGGTGGTTTTTGGAAAACGGCGAAGGCAGTCGTTCAAACCAGCTGCAGGTTGTCAAAGTCAGGTTTTGTATCCGATTGTAAACAGTGGAAAGATGGCCCAGGCAATGAAGTTACACCAAGGAACCCGTCCAAGTGCAGAGCATAGTTAAAAAAGCTGTGGCCATGGCAAGCCCTGGCATGCCTTTCTCAGCTGACTTCTGCAGCCACCGCTGGTCCAACTTGGCTTTGAGGGACGCAAGCATGCACTCTTAGCCATCTGACTCACTCCATCAAACTCACGCTTTTTAGCAACACAAACGAAGTGATTAAGTAATTAAACTGAAAAACAGCCAGTCTCTGGAATTTAGGTCCATGAAGTTCTTTGCAACATTTTAATGTCAATTCCAATTCATTTGGAGCACTTACGGTTCAGGCTAAAATAGTGAGCATGTGTCATGGTCATTACGAACCGGGTGCGTCGTGAGCGCTAAAGTGAGTTAATAATAATGCTGCATGTTACTAATAACAACTAAACCACTGGAAAAGGCTGGATTTTTCTGAGTTCTGACAGGGAGAAGCCCGAGCATAAGAGTTTGGCTCCATAGTGATAGCAGATCAAAGGTTGAACTTCGAGGGCACAACCGTTGATAGCACAGGAAAACATGACTCATTCCCCCGTGGTAAAAAAACATTCATTTATGTGCACAAAGCTATATGGACCGATTCTGCCTTAAGTCCACATTTTTCAGACCTTAAAATAAACACATGAGAAAATCAAAATATATGACAACCCCATGACTAATTTTTTCCACATTTTTTAGTTCGTCTCCTCGTAGATTACTTTGCTGTTCTGTCCAATACTGGCCTCACTTGGCAACTTGCATTGGGTGCAATGCTTTAATCATTTATCCGGCTCAATAAAACTGCACATTAATGGTTTTGAAAGGCACTCACCAATTAAACACAATTTCCAAGTGTCAACAGAAACAGGTCTCTTACTCTCTGCCAAAGCAGTCAGCTTAAATCCAAACAGGAAACCTCTTAAAAGGATTCAAGGAGGCCTCTGCATATGCAACGAGATGTATTAAATCCCTGAATGTAATCTGAAGTTTTACTGTTAAAATGTTGTGCTATTGTTTAGTTCATTCATCCAAAGAACAGCCTTTGAACAGAGCAGCAATACTGTCTGAGATTGTTGGCAAAAGTGAATCAATAAAATGCCAGATCCTTTTAAAAGTGACGGTTCTGTCTATTTTTTCCAGAGTTTTCTAGAGTGGTGAGTCTGTCCTCAAAAAGGATATCTTATAAAGGATATCTTTTATCACATAATGACTTCGAAGTTTTTGGATAATATCGGAGTCTGTTGAGATGCAGTGTTACAGTGTCTTACCTTCCGCCTCACGGGGGCTCCAGTGGCCAGAGGGGGCACAGGGTCGGGGCGAGGACGAGTTTGAGGCAAACTGCTGGAGAACGCCAACCTCTGAACATCTGTCACAAACTGATCCCACTTCTCTAGGAAATCAACAGACAGCCAAGGTAGCAACTTAGAAACAGCAACACCACAAACGTTTATGTTTAATAGGTAGGACAGTTGATTTTTTAATTAATAGACAGTTAATTTATGCGATGATATTTACATTTATGCATAAGCAAACAATTTTGTCAAAATGACTTACAGTGCATTTAAGTTATCAGTTATCATTATGCATGTTCCCTGGGAACAAACTAATTTTACTGTGGGTGGAGCTACTGTATCCTTTATCATCTCGCTTTATGTTTGAACGTTTAATTAGTGGTAGGCCTGGCTATTTAACTGACTATATTCTAATTAAAATGATAAAAGTATTACCCCATAGAGCTACCTCAGAAGATTTAAGAAACCACCACAGCAACCAGTGATGATTTTCCAGCTGGCTTATGTTACTGGCATTCATGCGTACAGTCAATTGATCCCCATCATTATTTATTTGACACAGCTGATCTAACAGCAGCTTTGGCCCCCATATCACCTGTCAAAGTAATGTCCAGTGAGGGCAGGAAACCACTCCAGCGTGAGGGAGTCTCGGCCCTGTGCCGTCACGCGAGGAGGTAGAGGAACGGGAGCTGGTTTGCTTCCAGGTCGCCAAGACTGGTAGATGAGATCCAGGTAACAGTGCATCCTCGCCACCTGGTTCAGAGTGAAGGAGTCTGTGCAGTCGTCATCTTCAGAAGAACAAAAACAACACTGAGAACTCACATTATTCATTTATAGTAAATTCATATTTGCTCATTAGATCTAAAGAGTCTTATGTGTGAAATCTTATGTTCAGTGTCTCCAAAAAGCATTTGAACACTCGTTCAATTAAAACGTATGTCAATGGATTAAACATCAAAATATTACAGCAGGTGTTACCTGTAATAAATGTCTTAGAAAGAAACATGGCACAGGGACACTCTTCCAAGCAAAATGTTTTGCAATAACACACTTGTTAGGGTTTCAAATGAGAAAACAATAAGCATACTGTTCAAAATTAAGATAAAAAAGTTTAAATACTTTCTGGTTGTCAGACTCAGGAACAAGTCCATAGTTAATGTGATGAACTACACCTGTGTTTAGTCTGGTGGGACACCTGTGTGAACTTGAATGTTATTGACTTCAGACATCCACTTAAAAGTTCTGAGAAAATGTCAGGCTTTTCTTTATAGTTTAGCTTAGGTGTCCAAATACGTCTGGGGGCCCACTGTTTTCCTGCTTGTATATGTCTGTAAATGTCTCACCAGCATAGCTCATGTAGTTGTTGAAGGGGGTGTTCGTGAAATGACGCCTGCCGCAGGTGTCGTTGCCTGGTTCGGGGTCTCTGCAATACTTGTACTTGGGCGTTGGGTTGGTATCTGCACACAGATCACCCGTCTCCAGAGAAGGCTCGGTCTCCAAGCAGGCATCGTTGCAGGACTCCACCTCTGAGATTCCTCTGAAGACGTGGTAGAGTCCAAGGCTGTGGCCAATTTCGTGGATCATGGTGTGAGTGTGACCAAATGTACCATAAAATGAAGGGTTTAACACGATCCCACCTCCAAAAAAAAGGAAAGCAGTTATCATAAGCAGAATGTTTTGTGTACCTTTTTTTATTCTTAAACTTTAAACACAGTTTTTGTGTTAGGACAGTGAAGGAAACAGGGAATGACACAGTCACATTCTGACAGGCATTGCTCTAAAATACACTCTTGAATTAAAAAGTGGACTAACAACCACATATTGATCGAGCATCAAAAAACATGGTGTTAATGTGGTCCATACTGTAGTGGTTTACGTATTTATTTACCTAAATGTGTTAAGGCTTCTTTATCCCAGGGCCAGTTTGCCACACCAGCCAGGTCTTCATCAGTTGAGTTAGCAAAGAAGATGTTTAGGTGTGTGGATCCATCCATATTCAAAACTTCTTTCAACTCCTTTACGTCCATGTAAGCCCTGAGACAGAAGAACAAAAGTGCTTTTAAGCAAATGATGATGTAAATTTCAGTATGTTCCTTACACAAAAGAACAAGGTCAAAAGCACTTTGTTACAGCTGTATAAAGATTCTTTAAAATTTTCCGTTGCATTCCACAAAACAAATAACACATTTGAAATGACAGAATAGTAATTTGTAAGTGAACTATTCCTCCTGATAAATGGAATAAGCCCAACCAGAGAACGCACAGAGAGTGTTTGTTTGTACGTGAGTGCGCGTCACTGTTTGTCAAGAGAAGCAGTGTTCTGTCATTTAATGGCCCTAGTCAGGCCGTCACACACGGAGTTTGTATTTGGAAGGAAACCTGAGCCTTGCTCTGCAGCCAGCTCTGAGGTCAGAGGTCACTGGCCCTGTCTAGTTAGGAATGTATTGTGTCACTCGGATAGTTCCAAACGTGGGCCCTTTAAAATGCTTATTATTTCACCTCAAACACACCGGGCATGTTATTCCCATGCAAGCCTGCAGTGAAAACAGTCATGCAAGTTAAACAAAGTCTCTCTAGTGTGATAAATGCTGGCTTGCCGGAGACATGCATTTCCATAAGTACAACAGCATGTAACTGTGCATATATTCATATTTAAGCAGACATCTAGTATTTCATAGCGTCTCTCCGCTAACCTCTTCTGTATTTACGGGAGGCCCCCACGTAATTCTCTCAAAACATTTCCTCTTTGAAAAACACGAAAAGGAATACCACCGCTCTTGAACCCCTACCTCAGACGCTTTCCAATGCAGTAAACACCCGCCACCCGTATTCAAAGGAGGAAAAAGTCAAGCCTCATTCCTCATCTTAAGATCAACATCTGTTAGCCAGTTCACGGCGAGGACCAATCAAACACGCTATCTGTTATCATGCTGCTAAACCCCAGGTTAGCCGAGACGTTATGAAAATGTATGTGTTACTTTGTAGTGCTTTTTGATGTATTAACCGTTTAAGGAAGACACAGCTTTAGGAGACTTGATGACCGTTTCCTGTCATTTATTCTCCTGTAAGCCAAATACCATGATGCTACATGCTGTAAAATCATCAGTCTTGCTGTCATAAAAGAGAAACAGTAGAGGCTTCAAGACGGATCAAAAGGACGTCTGTGAGTTCAACAAACGTATGTGTGTAAATATATTTCCAATCGGGTACCCGATCTGTACAGCTATTAAAAAACATGCTGGAAAGTATGTGATATTTTTTAAATAATAACACTAGGGGTTGGATTTGACAGGTGATACAACATATGATAATATTTATATTATAATAACTATATTTTAATATGTGATAATGCTACATGGATATAAACAAACATGGGGGGAGGCATGTCAAAAAGAACATCACAGAGGGGAAACTTGTTGTGTGGTGTAAACCTCAGATTACCTGCCTCAATCCACAATACTCACAAAACAACTCATTTCTTCTGAATTAAACCATTTCAAGACTGATAAGATGAGATGCGCTTACAAGCAGTATTACTAAGATAATAACTTTATGGGTAAAAGAGCCGACAACTAACTGATTACCTGGTGAGACTGAATATACTGTTCCAAGACATGACTAGTTGGTGCAAAGTATAAACAGAAAATGAATGTGGAATAACAAATAATAATGGCATCTTTTTGCAAAAAACAAACTGTAAGACCTTATCAAAAGGTGGCAGAGGTCAGCTTGTGAAACTTTCAAAGCCAGCTCGGGGGAAAGATGATATAAGGTTTCCCTCCTAATAATTTCAGGAATTTCATTATTTCCAATGAAAATATTTGGCTGACTTTTTGGCTGTACAGAAGGGGGAAAAGAGGGTCAGGAGGTTTCATGGCAAGATGAATAAGTCAGCTGCAGAGTAAGTACAAAATGCTTGTTTTTCAAAATAGCAGGTCTCTGCTTTAATAAA
>JAZGTK010006110.1:0-21313 GCA_036877625.1 Ambastaia sidthimunki
CCAGGAGGACATAACCTGACCAGAGAAAGCCCTTGTTCTCGAATAGCACCTGTTACCCCGGTGGATGGCATCTTAGGACGACATACTCCAATCAGCACTCCACTGTCAAACTGCAGCAGCAGTGTTCCTCCCAGCCCTGTTGAATGCCGCAACCCCTTTGCGTTCACCCCTATTAACTCCAGCATAACTGGTTATCACGATGGCAGCGTCGTGTCTAGCAGTCCAGTAAAACCCATGCAAAGGCCTATGGCCACCCACCCAGATAAAGCAAAGCTAGAGTGGATCAACAACAGGTATAACAGCACCGCAGTCTCTCCTAGTATCACCAACACCACCACCATTGGTCTCCTGCCCAGTTATCAGGATCTGGTTGAGGATCACTTCCGCAAACCACATGCCTTTGCCATCCCAGGTCAGTCTCTCCAGTCCCAGTCAAGACATCAGGATGGAAATTTGGGAAGGTTGACAACTGTGTCTCCAGTGCAACAAGGACAGCAAACTGCTCTTAGTGGGAAGCAAGAAAGTTTTGCTGTCCCGGCGCCGTTAGACAACAAAGGGACAGGAAGCATATCAGGAGGGGGAACATTCAGGTGTCGCAGTGTTAGCCCGGCAGTTCGGCAGAGAAATCTTAGTGGCACCACTGCACAAACAGTCACCACCCTGAGGTCAGTGGTTTCTCCCTTCACCTGCCCCCTGACATCTGAGGTCCTGAGCATCCTCTCCAACAACCAAGCAGTGGTCAGTGCCAGCAGCTTGGCCCAGAGGAGCCAATCAGTGCCACTGAACATCATGATGCAGTCAGAGCTGCTGCCTGTCAGTCACCAGGTGCAGCAGAACAGTAGCACTAAGATTACCACTGTGCTCCTTAGCAAGATGGACACAGATGGAGACGATACAGTGCGAGGGCTGGGTGTAAATAACCTGTCTGCCAACTACGCTGCACGGATGAACTTAACCCAAATCTTGGAGACAACCCAGGGCTTTCCTGGAGGCCCCAGCCATCAGAACCAGCAGCTGCCTCTGGATTCAAGCCCTTCACCTTTTGACTTCCAGAAGACAGGTTACCTCATAAGCACGGGGGAGGTCACCTTTTCCACGGATGACAGCCAAGCACAACCAGGTTCTGGACTGCAGCCACAAGAAGAACTTCAGCTTCAAGAACCACAGTTGGAGCTACAAGATCAACAGCTTCAGCTTCCAAATCAACAACTGCATCTTCAAGATCAGCAGCTCCAGGACCAGCAGCTACAGTTGCCAGACCCACAACAGTTGCAAGATGATCCAGATCTCAACCAACAGCACCTGTTGCCCCAAACCTCAGAGCAAGATGTTAAAAGAGAGCAGGAAGAGCAACTGGACTTTAACACCACTGTAAAGGACCTGCTTGGGGAGGATGGCCTCAACCCCAGCTCACAACTTGTTGGGCAGGTGGCATCAGAACTCAGTGCTGTGGCGTCTGACTTCTCCAGTGATATCCGCTTGACCTCTGACCTCTCCAGTAGCATTAATGACCTGAACACTTTGGACCCTAATCTGCTGTTTGACCCCAGTCAGCAGCAGGATCAGTATGAAGATGCCACACTGGAAGAACTGAAGAACGACCCTCTGTTTCAGCAGATCTGCAGTGATACTGTGAACTCTGCTGGTTTTGAATGGCTGGAGAACAAAGACCAGCCGACCGTGGAAATGTTGGGATAATAATATTTCCTGTTCCTTTATTGTTGATGTCATTGTTGTTTATATTTATGGTTTCTGTTTAGTGTTTTTGTTTTTTTGTATTGTGAAGTTTTGTGTATCCTTTACATAAAAATGTTAAATAATGTGTCTGTACAGCGGAAATCTGGACGTTTTGACTGTCCAGTGTAAAGTGCCAGCCTGAGGTAAATCTCTCACAGGCATGTGCTTTATCTGAATTTTTTACCTTGTTTTATTGTATTACTGTTGTATGATTTCATAGGTCATTCCAGTCATTTYTCTCCATTCAGAAGTCATTTACAATCCATGGTCAAATAGTACATCTGGTTTTAACTAGTAGTTCAACACCTGGTGCACAAATCGAATCGCAAGCATTTCCTTGATTGACTTTTATATTTCCTTCCACTGTAATCATAATGAAGAACCATTGAGAACCTGCATGCCTAATTTGCTCTTGTATTTCAATGAAATGCAATATTCCAAGTGACAAATCATTGACTTTGGGGAAACTTCCTTTCCAGACAAACAGTGTGTAAATATCTTGTGTTGTGAGAAACGGCAGACAGACGGCAGACCAGTTTTCCCAAATTCATGCAAGAACAGCAGAGGTGAATTTACATATCGTAACCCGTCAGTTCAGTGAACTGCAGAGATTTTAGGTGCTAATTGGTGCTGACATCAAGAATCTCATTAACTGAGTTATTAATCAGCAACTGTTTGTCAAAATGACTTTTTGGGGAAAAGGTTTTTAAAAAAAGACCTTTAATACTTGTACTGTTAAATCTCTTTGAGCTGGATTTTTGCTGTGTGCTTTTTTTATCTTCCGATACATTTTTACAGTCTAAGGCCCCCATCCCATTAAAATCTTTGACGTTCTGAATTCAAGAGTTTTTTTATGAAACATGCCCTTGGTGTGCTTAACGTTTTTTTGTTGACAGGTAACAGTGATGTTTTTGTTGTTGTTTAACAGTGATCTCTGCAGGGTTGCTGCTCATTCTTAGGCCTGTGCATCTCCTGTTAGCAGATCACTTCAGACTGATAGTTTGTTGTACAACTATGGTATGGCGATGGCTAGATGTTCTTTTCAAGGATGTGACTAACTTGAGATGAACAAGCAGACCTATCTAGTTTCTCCAGCCTTAACTCCATACCAAAGAGAAGAACAAAAAGAGATGGAGATCCATCACTCAGTCTGTCTTTGATTTCTCATCATCTAAAAGGGATCAAGTAGGACTTATGAGTTTTTATTGTTGCCAGATTGTGGTAAAAGATCATTCCTAGATGAATTCTTGGTTGTGTAAATGATGTATATGACACACGTGTTGGATGTACAGATGGACTGGAGAGCATGTAGAAGCTCATTAAGACGTGTTTGGCTGTTTGTAGATGTTGAGGTAGTGGCACATTTGTAAAAAGTGGTCATCATGAAATTTGCCTTTTATCAGGACGTTGTATAATGATGATTTGTAGGTAGATGAGAGTGTCCTTACCAAAACAGAAAATGCTGATCATATTGAGTCCATAGCAGCACGATGAACTCGTCTGTTTCTGTCTTTCTGTGATGTACTAGTTAATGCGTCTGTTGGTCTGTAGCTTGCTTGTATCTTTTTTTCTTAGGATTTTATTGGTTTCTGCATACGCAGATGTGATGTGTAAATGAAGAGGGGATGTTATAGCATGGATTTATTGAGGAAAACATGAAATTAGGTAAAACTTCAATATAAAGGCATTAATTTTATTGTGACAGTTCAATGTTGTGTGAAGAGCTCAGTGCAGCAGACACTGGAAATGATAACGTTAATCTTATTGCACTAAAAGAGTTCTTCTGTTTCGTTTGTTTTCCTATTTGTGAAAACTGTTGTTTTAAATGTTTAGGGAACAGTTTGATGCCCATGTTGTTTTTCTTTTTGTGACGGTAGTTACTTATGACATGATCCATGATCAGTGAAGAACTGAGCTCTAATCTCAGTGAAATACACATTCAACTTCTCATACCCGAGAATAAAAAATGAAAATGACAAATTGAAAAGGTGAGTTTAAAGTAAATTTGACATGTTATAAAAATGCCTGTATGTGCACATGTTAAACTGATGCTGGTATTGAATGTGAGCACTCAGAGCATTGAGCAGAAGCAGTATGCTGTAGTACTTCAAAACTATATGCATTCAACAGTTTACTAAATTACGTCTGTTCATGAATGTTTTTTCTCATGAATCTTTTTCCTTTTTTACATGACTGCAGTTTTTTTATAAAAAAAAAATCTTATGTGAAGAAAGCTGTAAATATTTTTTATGTTCTGTCGTTTGTTAATGCACTGATTAATTTCTGTTTTTTTTTTTAGAGTTAAGACTACAATCCTTTATAATACATGATGATAGATTCAGCTGTAAGTCTGTGTCACCTGGTAGACAAACAAGTTCATTCTTTCTGTCAGTTCTGTAGATCTGAGCCTCAGATTTGCTGGTTGCTCTATGTGGACTGTAGCTTGTTAATATTGCAAAAAGCGTTTCAGCGATGTTTTTTTTTTTTCTTTTTTTTCCAATGGAAAGTACTCGCAGGTGAGATTTTTAAAAGTGGTTTTAAAAGCCAATAAACATTTTTAAACAATAATCTGTGTTTGTTTATGTGCCCTCTGCTGGTTTGTTCAAGCGCTGCAGCAACAGAAATGAGAAGTGTGACGTCACAATCTAATAAACTGTTAGTAGTGAACAGATACATTCCTGCATCCACAGGCTTAATCTAAACTGTAAGCAAACTCAAATAACTGGCTTCACTTAATGCTGAATGTATGAGCCCGAAGAGCAATCAGATTTTACTGCAGGCAGCTTTAACAGTAAAGTAATCTTAACAGTAGCTTTACATACAGAAAACTTACAGCCCCAGTGAGAGATGCAGTAAAAACAGCTTCTGAAAAAGACACAAAGCAAATTGTGGAACTCATGCAACAAGAAAGGAGAGATAAACACATAGAAATGAAACGGTAATAATGTTGGGTAAAGTTTTACCATATTTGCTTGGTCTTTTTTTCTAAAGCCCCTGGTTTAGACAACCTGATCTACAGAATGTTAAAAGAATCTGCAAGAAAGTTTGGTGACTGTTTTACATTATCAAGCAATGAAACGAGTAGAATTTTACATTTTCTGTAGAGAATGTGAGGGATTCAAATCTCAGGCCCTGCTTAGCATTAAAATCACTAACATATCGCAATTGCTATTATAAGTTCTGTTCTACATATTTCATCAGATCAGCTTTTGGGGTGAATTGGGGTCACTTTTTCCAAGGCAGAGGTCAAAGGTCATAGCATGAATTCAGCTGCCCGGACGGGTCATATAGATGGGGGTTTACCCTGGACTTGTCTTTAACCAATGAGCACAAAGTTACTGGGTGCAGCGTTGCTTTCCCACGACCCAGCACATATTCCTACAATAATAATAATGACTCCTGGCTGTATTGATCCCCATGAGTCCACCTACATCATTTTTTATTTCACTTAAAGACTCACTTTTGTTGCTTAGACAACTTGGACTTGTTGATAAAGTCATAATTACATGATATTTATTGTGCCCTGTTAAAATTAAATGTAAGGAGTTAGGGTTAGTATAAATGATATTTTTTAATGATATTTTTTAATATAAATGATATGATACAACTATATTAAGAACAAATTGTTTTAAAGAAAAATGTGTGACATGCACCTCTGTCCACAGTTCAGCAACAAACCAGAGTTCTGAGTGTCTCCTTACCGGCCCAAATCAAGACTGAGATCAAGTCAAAGACTGATATTAAACCTTACCAGAATATCCCAGATTTTTAATCTACCAGCAACAGCCTAGAAACCACCCAAAGTGCCCTAACAACTGCAATGTGCAAAAAAACGTAGCAACAACATTGTCACAGTGCCATTTTGGTCCATTTCATGTGATTATGATTGAGCTGTCAAACGGTAAGATCCTACATGAAAAGTCTGACTGAATTTAGGGCTAAATTATTTTTTCTTCTAACAATGATTGACTGTGAGGGGCTCATTCTGGCTCATGTGGCCTCACAGCTGCTGGTCTGTTGTCCCGCAGGGTTCGTGAAGGCTAATGGACGACCGGCCCGTACAGCTGTTGTTAGGATCAATATGTGATTTTACTGACCAGCACACTGGCCATATCTCTCTTTCTAATTGCTTTTAGTTCAATTCTTTGTGCCAGCCAAGGTTTGAGACATTATATAACAGAAAACACACTGACTGTGGCGTATCCCCCACATAAATGTGCTAATGCTACACAATTTTTAAAACTTTACATTTGTTTTGACTTGTTCTTGTATACAGGTCCTATGTTTTCACCTTTTTAAAATTCTGCTTGATATATTAATGTATTTTATTTGTTGCGTTACTGTTGTTGCACATGTGACACATAAAACATAAATGTAATGTGTCTGTCACGAGCCTCTGAACATTTGCGAAACAAACGGAATATCTGAATAATTGAGGGTGAATCTGTTCGTGACTGCAAAAGGCAGCGCAGCAGATTGACGGCTGGCAGTGTCGGGGGGGGCTTCTGGATGTCGCGGGTTCGGGGCGGGTTCGGGGCGCGTTCGGGGCGGGTTCGGGGGCGGAGGCAGGCGGGGAGCTCGAGGGGCGCGCGGCTGCAGGTTCAGTTGGCGATCGGCTCATGACGCGCTCCGGACGCGCGCAGCTGTGACGCGCAGAATGAGCGTGAATTGCTGATAAATGGCGTGTGTGAAGCTGAAAACTCATCAGCGTTTGCTGATTTTATTTTGGACTTTCTCGTTTTCAGGTGAGAGATGGTTTATTCTTTATTTTGACAGGAATCCGCTGCGTAAACGTTATAGAGGAGACGGTGCGACTACTGAAGTAGAAAAGAGATCATAATATTAACAGTATTTATGTATTTTGGTAGAAAATTACTAGATCATTTGCGTGGGAAACAAACTGTTGAGGCTGCATCTGTTTGCCATCAATCTAATACAATGAAACTCTGTTTGCATATCAGCAAATGATTCCGCTTCGTTGTTTAAACCAAAATAATCTTTTGTTGTCAGATGTCTGATGGTGTTCCAGACAGATAAAGTCCGGAAAAATTACATTGCCAGTTTTGTATTAAATGTTGTGCATATGAACCTCTTGCATTTTAAAGCGACAGATCAAATAGAAAAAGCTTCTTAACATATTTTACTGTGTGCAAAGCCAACGAGTGAAATGATCCGGTTTTCAATAAGTGTAACTGAAATGTAAGTTGACCATGACTAAAAATATTACATCTGTTCACAGTCTTGTTACGTCATGAAGCTTTGTGTCTTAGTTCAGACAAACTGCTCTTCACAAGTTCGGGTGTGTTGTGTTGCATGACTGAGTTCTGCTAAACTTAAACGTGTGATATTCTCTGTTTTCCAGCTGTGTTTTCTTTTAGTGACTTGGCTTTCATCATTGAGCCCAGTGACACAAGAGCATCTGTTGGTGACCCGGTTTCTCTGAACTGCCAGACTCAGGGCGAGTCGCCCGTCACTGTAGGATGGATGAAGGATGGTGCCCGACTCATCCAGAGTTCTCGAGTCCAGATCCTGCCTAATGGAACGCTGTACATCCCCAGTGTGTGGAGTTCTCCAGAACAATCAGATGAAGGTTTCTATCAGTGCCTTGCTGAAAACAAACATGGAGCCATTCTGAGCCAAAGATCACGCCTCACAATCTCAAGTATGTATGAAGGAAACCGTGTTACATTGACAGGTTTGGTTTTAAACACAAGGGAAGTTTGATTTGTATGTAGTAAAGCTGTATAGTTGGAGCAGAACTTTGGGTATGTCCTTAATCAGCCAGAACTCTATGTGACTCCAGAACTCCACAGAAACATCAATCAATTCCACATGATTATGCTACTAACTGTGAGAATGTGGTACTTTTGTTTTACCTGTTAAAATCAACTACACAGATGTTTCTTCCAAACTCAGTCCAGGAATTCCAACGGGCCATGCGACTCCAAACACTTGAGTTAGTATTGAGTTAGAAATGAGTTAGTAGAAATGACATAGTGCTGGTCAAACTGTTTAAAATTCATGGTTCTAGCAGACAGCTATAATCAGCTAATCTGTTAGACAGTTTTCATACAGGGGCATGAGATGCAGAATGAAATATTTGCTCTGATGCACGATTTTCATGTTGTGTAAGCATGTTGCATGAAGCTTTATCTGTGTCTCTTGTGTAATTGTGTCCCAGTCAGCTACACACACAGAAATCTGTTAAAAGCTGTTGGCTGCTTTCTTTTGTCTCTCGAGCACTCGGCTGCCCTCTGAGAGAGAAAAGCTCTTCTGTGGGCCGTTTGTTTGGCCCTGAACCTGTGGACACAGAAACAGCTGTGCCTATTCAACTCCCTCACCCTGACCTTCACAAAGACCTGCAGAGGTTCAGTCACAACACAATGGCTGTTGCATTTCATAGAGATTTTAATCTGAGAACATTGATGCAGAGAAAGTTCTGATGTGAAAGATACTACATTTACATGCATCATTTCAAAAAACATCATTTATTTAGCTTTCCGAATCAAACCACAGTAAAAGAAACTCAAATATATGTCCCTCTCACATGTAAAGGGGTTGTGGGTAACAGAAGGGGGTGTTTTGTGGGTGAGGGGACTGGAAGGGGTCGTGTTGGTTTGCTTCACTGCCCGTCTGTCCAAAGGTCAATGGGAGAGGTCAGAAGGTCACAGGGGTTGTGGGACTGTCTTTGTTCCCCGGTAGTGTGTTGGCCAGCGGGCCGCCCATTTACGCCCTGATACAGCCAGACTGATGCATTCGTTGCTTCCACAGATGTTGCTCTTCAGAGCTGCAGTCAGTTGTTTTGTTAGACTGTTTGGAGTTTGTGAAGTATGAGAAAGTTGAGGGGCTCTGAAGGCACAGCTTGATCATTTAACCTTGATTGTGTTCAGTAGGTTCAGTCTCATATTCAAGAATTCTTTTATTTTAAATCATAAAATCATCTTAAAACCCCTTAGGGCAAATTTAACCCTAAAATCAGAGAAAAACAATATTTTGCCTAAAGAAAATTTTGCTTTTTTGATTTTATGACCATTAAGATTTCTGTAACAATATTTTCATGGCAATTTAGCCATTTTAAAAGCAAAAGTAAAAAATGGTTTTACTTTTTGGTTTGTTTGTAACTCTCATGACAGTACTGCATGTTACAGTCATGTTTTGAAAGTAAAGAAATCTTTGTCATGTGAATTATTTGAAGCATCTAATGGACCTAAAAAGGCTTAATTCTTTCTAAGACTGTAAACAAAATATTCTGTTAGTTCTCTGACCAGAAGGTTTATTATTAGAATTTTTGTATAAATGATATAGATTCTGTCCTAAACACATTTAATCAGAGTGTCTCCGCACTAAAACTGTCTGAACAGATGGACTTGACTGACCTCTGACTTTTAGCAGGAAACCTTTGTCCTGTTTGACCCAGGCATTGATCTGACCCCTGCAACCCCCACTAACCCCACTGACCAGACACACACGCACGCAGCAGACCCTAAAGGCAGCTGATTTAGTACTAGGGGTTGTCCTACATGCCTGTTTTTATTTTTTAGCAATGTTATTTGTGATGTTATTGCTTTGACAACATGCAGCCCCATTCTAAAAGTACCATAGTATTACTGTATTTTTATGGCCATGTAGCACCTTGGAGTAACATGTAAAAGCCATTCAGTTTATTTAAATACCCAGTTTATCACATCTGTTAGTTTCCAGTACGTTTGGTGAGGTATCTTAGTGTGTAAGCACTAACTTCACTGAAACTACACTCGTAGTTTATAATGTATGATCACATAGGTTAACAATATTTACTTGGTGCTTTTTCCTCTTTTTCTCATTTCTTCCTTCTTCACCTTTGAAGACTTTACATGAACCGCAACAGGTTGGTTTAATGTCTGTCAATAAGATCTTTGGAAATAACAAAAAACAAAAAGACGTACTTAAAGTCGCCCAACAAAGACACGATTGGTTATATAGCCTCATTATGAACTCAAGAGGGAGTTTAGCCACGCTCACGTAAAACATGTTTTTGTTTTCCTTTGTGGTGTAACATGCTTCTCAGTTTATATTGTTAATCTATAATATTCATCTTTGAGTTCATTCATTCTAAATTATATGTTTTAGTTTCGTTCTGTTTTATGTTTAGACAGTCTTAGGTTTAAAGGTGAGGTAGTTTGTGATAAAATCATTTTTATATTTTTTGCCTTTAGAAACACAGGCATCTTTTCACGGGCGACTTTTGTAAAATAAAAGCTGAAGTTGGTCACAGATGTTGAAGACACTTAAGCGTTCTCCAGTGTGGGAGAGGAGCCAAAACTCAGAGGCTTCTGGGTAAAATTAGTGACCTATGCCTCTCTTGAGGTTTCTTGTTGTGTTCATGGATGTTCATAGAGGTTTTCATAGATGTGTTTGAAATATCACACATGCTTAGGTGTTGATTTTATCCAGGTGCAGTAAACTCAGCCCAGTTTGTTTTTAAGTAAAGCATTAAACACACTTTAAAAGCTGTGATATAAACTCATTCATTGGCTGTTTATATGGACACGCCCATTGTGAATGAAAGCGTTATTGATTTCTACTGATCTATAAAGGGTCATTATTCACTGTCATTCGTCAATTGATCTATTGATTTGAGCAGCTGTTTATTATTGGCTGCAGGGCACCCTGTCATTACCAGACAGCCAATCACAGCTGAGATTTTAATGGATTGAAATGGTCTCAGTTTAAGCTTTGTGCATGTACATAATCTGATTACTGGCTGCCGAATGGAAACAAACTATTAGATCTTCTTTATTCCATTTCCCATTTTATGTTAACTGGTTATTGACGTCCAGTTTGTGTTGTAACCTGAGTGAGCTGATTGTAATAAAGATTATTGGTGACTGTGTCTCGCTGACTGAGACAAACGTGAGACAAACACAAGGCTTCAATTAAGTGTATTACACCAACGAAACTGAGATATCTGGTAAGAGAAGTTCAAATGTGTTAAGCATGTTAGCAGCCTGTCGTGTTGCAGTTAAACTTTTACTCCTGTCGTTCAGACCTCATTATTGATTACAGAGGAATTGTCTGTGTCAGTAACCTGATTCGTTTTAAAAGCAATTCTGTTGGAAAAAGAAAGACAATTACTTTCTCCATGAAGTCAACATGGAGTCAAAATTTCTTTTAGAGTTTCATGTTCCTTGTCACGCTTATGGTGACTTTAAAAACAGAAGCCTCTTTATTCCTGTTATTCTCTATTTCTCTCTCTCATTCTGTACAGGTGTCTTGTGGGTTGTAACACACCCTGTCCCTGTGGAGGTGACAGTGGGGTCCGTGGGCAGATTCTCATGTACTGTTGATGGAAGCCCTCCGGCCGTGATCACCTGGGAACTCAACCAAAGATCTCTGCCTCTGGATTCAGACAGGTGAGTCCACAAAACAACCAGTTTACCTTTATATCCTTCATTATATCAAATACTATCATACACTGACTGGAAGCTTTTGGGCAGAGTTACTTTAACTGTACAAGTCTTTCTGTTTGCCTCAGAATCACAATTTTGCCTAATGGAGTCCTACAGATCCGTGACGTGACGGTGAAGGATGCTGGGAATTATCGCTGTTCAGCTACAAACACAGCCAGTCGAGTCAGAAGTAAAGAGGCTGAGCTCATCGTCAGACTAGGTCAGTGTTCTTTTCACAGAAAACAAAGAAGTAGAACTGCCGGAGAGCCCGCTAGACCACCAGCATTAGCACAGCAGCTGTTTTCTGTTAAACCTATTCTTGTCCTTTGTCCAGCATCAGGTTCGAGACCTCTCGGAGCGAAACCACATATCATTGCAGGACCTCAGAATCTCACCGTCAGTCTTCATCGGCCTGCGGTTCTGGAGTGCATGGCCGATGGCAAGCCACGCCCTCTGGTGTCATGGAGCAGGACAGACTCCAGACCCATAGACGTATTCAGCACTAGTGTGCTGGGAAACGGTAACCTGGTTATCTCTTCTGTAAAGGCCCAACACAGTGGAATGTACCTCTGCCGTGCGACCACGCCAGGCACACGCAACTACACCACAGCGGCCGCTCACCTTACCGTACTCGGTAAGAGATCCTTCATAAACAGTCAAGATGAGACATCTTCTATCTAGAGAAATAGTCCACCTAAAAAACTAAAACATCACAACATACAGCTTTGCAATGTGAGGTTTAAGTAAATTCTGACAAAATTGTTATTTTGATTATTTACCAGCTAAAATAAAAATAATCCTCTTCACTAACAATTCTATATTCTTAAATATTATTAGACATTCGGCTCTTTGTATTTCAATAACAACATTTAACAAACTGTTGGTTTAAATTTAATAAGTGTGGATGTTTTAATGTCTTCAAAATACAAGTGCTTTACAATGTCATAGAGGAACAATTTTTGGCTGAATGTTATAGAACCTTTAACATCCTTAACAATGTTAAAGGTTCTATAACAAAGTGGTGAAACAAAGTGGTTCTTTCTAGTTGAGAGATCATAAAAAGAAATGTGAACCATAAAAAGAATCTTTGAGTTCTTTTAAGAACCTTTGACTGAATGGTTTATTGGGAAACCAAAAATAGTTCTTCTGTTGCATTGCTGTGAAACCTTTGTTTGCAAGAATCAGTATAATTAGAGATTGTTTCCACCACCAGCTGTAATTATTAACTCCACATTTTAGTACATTTGTTCACACTATGATATTCAACATAATCTGAATTGTAAACTCAATCTGTATAGATCCTCCATCTTTTGTGGAGAAACCAGAGAGTCAGACCCGTCCCAGAGCTGGTACAGCCCGGTTCAGCTGTCAGGCCAAAGGGACGCCTGCTCCTCGCATCTCCTGGTTTAGAAACGGTGAGCTGATCCACTCCAACGGCCGTACCAAGATGTACAGCAGGTAACATTGGATTTTGTTAAAGACAAGGGCTCTGTAGCAAAACCTAGTGAGCTCCCTGCATAGGGAGTTTTTTAATATCTAAACATCTGTTTATTTTTGTCATTTGTCAGTAAACTGGTGATAACTCAAATCATTCTGGAAGATGAAGCGTTCTATCAGTGCCAGGCAGAGAACTCTGAGGGGTCGATTCTGTCCACGGCCCGCCTCATTGTGCTCCAATCAGACGACCGTCCCAGCGCACCGCAGAGCGTTCGCGCAGAAACCATCTCCAGCTTTGCTATCTTACTGGCGTGGGAGAGACCGCAGTACAACGCAGAGAAAGTCATTGCCTACTCAATACACTACATGAAGTCTGAGGGTAAGAGAGAAAGAGATTTCTGGGGTTTTGTGGTTTCCACACAACAGCAGCAACACTCTTAAAAATAGAAGTTCTTCACAAAAAAAAGAAGAGGTTCTTCACAGAACCACAGAAAAGCCATTTTTGCTATCTGAAAAAAATAACATGTTTGCACCCGTAGTATAATCTGTTATTAATTAAGATTTGAGATATGAATACAGATTTAAGTATGTTAGAAACAAAACCCATGACAGTGTTTGTGAACTCAGGTCTGAATAATGAGGAATATCAGGCCGTGATCGGAAACGATACGACCAGCCACATTATTGACGATCTGGAACCGGCACGCAACTACACGTTTTACATCGTCGCCTACATGGCAATGGGCGCCAGTCGCATGTCGGAGCAAGTTACACAGCAGACGCTGGAGAACGGTGAGTTTGTGCCGTCCATGCCTTTTTTCCCACAATGCACTGCTCCAGTGTTCAGTGCTGTAATCCGTGAGATTTCTCATGTGGTGCGTTACTCTTTTTGTCGCCAGTGCCTCTCCGTACCCCTGAGTTCAGTCTGACGAGTCGCAGCCCAAGCGATATTCTTGTGTCCTGGCAGCCGCTTCCTCCCAAACTGAGTCGTGGACGCGTGTCAGCGTACCGTCTGTCCTACCGCACAGCCGCGGATGAGCACGTGACCTCTGTTGAGCTGCCCGTCCAGGCTGAGAACTGCACTCAGCATCTTCTTCAGGGTCTGCAGGCCGACACCATCTACCTGATCCGCATGTCGGCATCCACCCGCATGGGTTGGAGTCAGCCATCTGCCTGGAGCTCTCATCGCACGCCCAAAACATCCAGCGCCTCAGGTGAGAGACAACCATGTGTTCAAACTTGAGTGCCCAACAACCACTTTAAGATGCAGTTTGGTTGTTTGCAAACTTTTTGCAAACAACTGGAGTCATTAGACAAACAAACGTGCATTCCCAACATTTGAAGATTAATTTCTCATCTTAAATGTTAAAAACTGCCTATATTTAGTGTTATTGATCATTAATCTGCAGTCTTATATTGGGATGCTGATCAAAATATTGCAAATGTGCAGATTAAAATGTTTTGCAATAATGAAATTATTGTAATAAAGTTCTGTATAGTCTTTAAAGTTTGATGTAGAAAGACTGTCACACGAATGAGGAAAAATGTTGAACGTATGCTGGTAAAATAATTTTCAGTCGGGAGTTGAGGGAGATTCAGTGCAGAAGTTTCAGCCTCATTTCTGATGGAATCGCTCTGTGCTAGAGCAACACCCTGCTGGCTCTGTTGAGCTCAGTTTAACATTGTTACCTTGTCTGTAGGTCTTAAACAATACATTCAAAATGAGATATTTAAGTGGTGCTTAAATAAGTAATGTTTCTTATAGACTTGATTCTGTTCCTTCATGTTGTTACACCCAGAAAACAAACAGCAGCTTCCTTTAGCAGAAAAACAGCTTTCATCATTTAAGAGGACGTTTAGAATAAAGAAACATTACTTATGTTCGCGAGTGTGAAGTGATATGACAAACATGGAGCAAACGATGAATGAGTCATAATAACAATATAAACTGCAGAAATCCTGTGAGTGATGGATCTGAATAAATCTGATTTGTGTGTCTTTCTGCTCTCAGTGCCTCCTGCTCCAAACCTAGAGCTTGAACCTTTAAACTGCAGCTCCGTGTCCATCCGCTGGCACCCGGCCCCCAGCGACACCCTCATCCACGGATACAAACTTTCTTTTCACCCTGACAGCCAATCAGAGTCCGTTATCCAGCTGCCGCCGGAGGAGCGCCGGCACACGGTCACTGGACTCGGTGAGTGAATGCGCTTCGTTTGCCCTTTAACGGATTCAGAAGCTGAATGTCATGAATCAGTAGTTCAAAAGTTAATTGGCTGTATATGTAAGTAGCAGCTTCGATCAATTTAAACTTCATTCATTTTTATTTAATGTTTACAAATAAAGTATAAAATATAAATCAAAACTGAATCAAGCTACAAATGCATGCATTAAACTAGGATAAATGAACTTTTAACGTTGTATTTTCATCTTCAAAAGCAAGTCAAACTTGTTCAGAAACAAACGTCTGAAAAAATACTTGACCGTGTCTTTTGCTACAATTCTTTTGTTTGCCATTGGCTGGATCTGAATGTATTTGACCAGAATTCCAATTTCAATAATGGCTGTTTGGTTTTATGCACGGTTGGCCTGGCCGCGCTATCCTGGCCTTTGTGTGTGTCACGTAATATCCACTCAGTGTCAAAGGTCACACTCCAGATGTCTCTGTTGAGTTTTCCCATCACTCTGCAGAGCTGCTCTGCAGCCCTCTGTTGTTCTGGGGTTAAAGGTCGGTCAGATGTCCGTGTGACCGACGCCTCCCCATCACCTCCAACTTATTTATCCCATTCTCATGTCTTTCAAAAACCAAATGCAGAGGGTCATTAAAACTGAATTTTGAACAATTTATATTATATACATTTCTAATTTATATTGTTTAACATACAAGTATATTTAGCGTTATGTTTGTCGTGGCCTGTTTTTCCATGGTTCTCCTTGTAACTAACAAAGTTTTATCAGTGCCCGACCTCAGCAGCCGAACTGCTCCTGTGAAGAGTCCTACGACCCCCCCAAAGCTTCAAAACACCTAAACCCCCTGAAACTTGACTGACTGATGTTAAACGCAAACACATTTGCAGCTTTGCAAGTCTGAGCACTGAATTACATTCATCATATCATATCTGTGTAAAAATATCTAATAAACATTAAAAACAACACATTTACAAAATCATACATGCTGCACAAAGGTTCCAGTAATATTAGCATGAACATTATTGTGTATCTACATTATATATATTATAGTGTTCGTCAGTAAGTGATGCAGCGCCACCTGGTGGTCGTGTGAAGCAGCACATTAGAAACAGCGCTGACTGGTTCAGTGAAAGATGAAACACTCGAGATGATTTGAGTCTGAATGTTTATATTTGCTCTGTTCTTCAGGCCCCAGAGTGAAGTATCACGTGAAGTTGATGGCGTTCAGTGTTAATGGTGACGGATATCAGGCACATCAGACAGTCAACACTCCAGCCTGTCCCTGTGAGTCCACCACTACACACTTTACATAACATCCTTCATACAGATCTCTAAACAATACACTTTACTTTCATTCGATTTAGATTGTGTCAAAATATACTGGTTCAATCATGAAGTACATATTCTTCACTGACAATTGGTGGAAAAACCCTCTCAGCGTTAAGCTCTCTTATCGCACAACAGAAGTGTAAAGAAAGTGTGTTTTTCAGCTGCACCCAGCCGCAGGTTAGCCACACTGCCCCCACCAGACCGCATTCATGCCGAAGCTAACGGTTCATCTGCCGTCATTGTGCGCTGGAATCGGCCTGCGTTCACCTCAGGAAAACCCGTCAGCTATACCGTCCGCTTCGGACCTGCGAGTCCGTCTGACTCGTCTGCTGTTCGCTACGTCCACACGTGAGTACCGACAGAGTCTTCACACACAGAGCAGCAGCAGTTTGAATGGACTGAGTTTGAAACGTCTCTCTGCAGCACTGAACAGAAGCTGCTGCTCACAGGACTGCAACCCAACACTCGCTATGAGTTTGGGGTTCGTCTGCACATGGATCAGCTGTCGAGTCCCTGGAGTGTGACGCTGTATCACAGAACGTTACCGGAAGGTAAAGCTGCTGGTGTGTGCAGTGGCGCTTCACTGATCTCATCATGTGTTTGATGCTCTGTAGATGGTTCCATGTTGACCTGATCCAGGATCACATTTTTCAGTTCTGCTGTATGTTCTGTTTCAAAGCTCCCTCCTTCCCCCCACTGAGTGTCAGGGCATCTCTGATTGACGACGGGACGGCGCTGGTGTCGTGGAGACCACCGGACCAGCCCAACCTGTCTGTGTCTCACTACACCATCCTGTACACCTCACACAGCTCCTGGACCGCTGGAGAATGGCAGGTTCTGCAGAGAGAAGGTGAGCAGAACATGAGACGGTGCCCTCAAACTTTCATTCTAAAAGATAATAATATAACAGACATCAGAGGAGACCTCGGAAGGATTCAGGTGGGTCAGTCCTGTTGAGTTCTAAGCAGTTAACCAGCTATTTTAAGTTTAAGAATAATTCCCCGTAAGTAACAAAAATGTCAAAACATCCTGTTTTGCAAACGTTGTACATTATTGGTTTATACAAACTTACTGTAAGATTATTAAAGCGTTTTAAGAACAATGAAGGATAACGTTTTTAAGCTGACATTTTTAGAACATGTCTCTCATTTGTGTGTCACGTTACTCCTAAAATCCTTTGGGACACAATTGTTGACGGTACAGTAGGAATGTGGACAGTAGATCGTTTGGTATAAAAACATGTTTGTTTCCACTCAGGTTCAAACAGCATGGCTGTGCTGGAGAAGCTGGAGTCAGATCACGTTTACCTGGTGAAGATCTCTGCCTCTAACCAGGCGGGTGATGGTCCGTTCTCCAGCACTGTAGAGCTTCCTGTGATCAGAGTTAAACATCATCAGAACAAAACTCCTCGTCACACTGACAGCCAGACGGAGAAAACAGGTGCGCGTTTAAACACACAAGAAAAAAGTGTTATGATTTGATCATGTGATTTTGATTTTTGTTTGTATGTTTCAGCATTTATTGATGGACTTTACCACATGGATGAGAAATCTATGACCGGTATCATTGTTGGCGTGTGTATCGCTTTGACCTGCATCATCTTTTGTGTTTTAATCCTCTTCACTCAGAGCAAAACGCGGTACGGTGGTCTCATTCCCCCTGACAAAACTGCAGCACACTCAGATGTGACACCTTCAGTGTGTATTACAGGAAATAAGTGCTGTTTTCTCTCTGTAGGAAATCCTCATCGTCCTCAAAGATGATTGGACAAGTTAGGAATGAGGTCATGCATAGTGGTGTTTCATCAGCCATTCAGCATCGGACAGAGAACACCGAGGTTCTGGTTCCAATGATGAGAACTCACTTCATCGATGCCAAAGTAAAAATCATTTGAACTCATGAATTGAAATGAATCAAAATGTTTTGGTCCTGTGATGGGATCAAATGTTTGTTTGTTTTTAAGGGAGGAACAGATTTGATGTTAAACTGTGCAGGACCTATGAGTGAAACTCAGAGCAAACTGACGACATGGAGGATTTTTAACAACAGAAAGTCCAACATGAGTTCGGTGAAAAGCCAGTTATAAAACAGACATTTATTTGCATTTATTTTCAGCATTAAAATTGTTTCAATTCTAGGTATCAATTTCTTGTAATCACTGTAACTGACTGTAAAAATGTCCGTACATGTAAACAAACGTGAGCAGAGAATCTCCAGCAGCCTGTGGGCACAATCACACATTTCAGGACACTTTTGGGTGCTAAAATCGTAGTGTTTATTTTCAACAGATGGAGGATGATGGCTGTGTGTATGAGGTGGGTGAGACTGTTCTACATTACGAGCAGGAACAGTCGGTCGCCTCGGGCCAGAGCTCCTTCCTGCACCTCCTGTACCAGCCACAGGGGGAGTCAGAGAGCTCTCAGACCAGCGACACCAGCAGCAGAGAGACGGGCGATTTTGGAACCAGCGGTCCAAACACTGATCAGAAGGAGTAACCAGAACCCCCCAAATGTGTTAGGAGCTTGTGCAGAGGGTTCTAGACCTCTGAGCTGCGGTTTGTAGTGGATTTACTGCAGCTCACTCGTCTGTCTGTGATTCCATCAATTGATTCTGGGTCAGTAAACACACTTCACACCCTCAGGATTCATTCACTTTAGAAAAACATTTAAATACAGTATTTGTGCCAAAGACTCGCGTCTTTAAAAATAGCTTTAATAAGTCACAGTGTTCTGCTGGCTTTAAAAAAACTTGCACAACCCCAAAAATGATCCTTTTCCCGACCGGACCTGTTCAGAGAGATTCCCGGTATTCCAAAGATGAAGGTCTGTTTGTCCCCTCTTCATGACGCATCAGATGAATGTGTTTCCTGTCAAAAGAAGAGATCTCACACCAAATGATGAATGTCTTTGATTTCCTCTGATTTACACAGACTGTTTGTCATGGAAGTGAAAGAGGCGGAGTTTATCGCTGCTGTCTCTCTACCTCAGTCAATCTTTTGACCAATCACACTCGGCTTCATAAGTGTGCTTTACTCTGTAGTGTCATTTTAATTTATTTATATTTACTTAAGGTATTTGTCATATACTGAGGGGTCCAGAAGTCCGAGACCACTTGTGAAAAATGCTTCTTTTCTCTTCAAAAGCTAAAGATCTTTAATCTTTTCCAGCAGGATCTGGTTTTGCACAGAGATGCAGAACCTTAAATATTTATTGTTACACGATTGCTTTTTAAATGTTAAAATGTATGTTTATTGTAAGGTATAAATGGATTGAAACTGATTTTCAATGTGGCCTCAGACTATCGGACCCCACAGTATATATTTGTTTTTCCACTCAAAGATAAAAACACAATGAAAGTAAACAGTTAATGTGCCTCAGGTTATAAAAGGGAAAAAAATGTTTGAAATTCTGAAGAAAGCTGCTTTTGTGAGTCTGAATTTGCTGATGGATCAAAGCTGAAAGATCCGTATCAACAGACGAACAATGAACATTTTTACCTCAGTTTTAATGTGCAGTTTGTTATTCATTTTTTACATCTTCATTGACTGTTTTTGTTGTATTCCTTCTGTGCGGCTTATTTCTGTAGCTTATGTGCATGAATGTTTTACGTTAGCCACGGCGATCGATTTGTTGATCCATTTTTTTGTAAAGTTTTAAGCTCTTCCAAAAGTTCTGGGTTGAGTTATTTGTGATGTTATGCACAGAAATGGAGATTCATTTGCTGTTATGATTCTGTTCTGAGTGGAGTAAGGACTGATCCAGGATCAGTACAGTTCAAGCTCTGGTAACATCAGTTAACACAAACTATTTGAATATTTCAGCTCAAATAACACACATTTTTGCAACTAAAATATAAGCTTCACGTTGCTGCTTTTACAGGCTTCCACTGTAAGTGCTTTTCAAGAAACAGATTTTGGTTGTTTCTACAATTTGAGGGACAAATGATTTTCTGTGGTAAAGAACATCATACGTCACTTGCTGTAGTTGGTAGAGTAGAACTGTACTGAATCTGAAACATGGCTTTAATATCTGTGATGAATCATTTTTAAACATTCTGGTGATGTCACTGCACCAACCTCTGAAAGCTTTACATGATGATGATGATGGTGATGAAGGTGGCCTGATGATGGGAGGGTCGTTTGCAATATGAAAAAATGTTTGATCCAAAGAATGAAGTGAGACATTATACAGAGATGTAAAATTATACCAATACTATACTCTACCAATACTATACCTCCAAAGATATATATTTATATTTCTGTATATTTCAGACCTCTAGGGTTTTAAGTGATCCCAGTATTTTTCTTTGGTACTTTTGTCATGTTAGATTGTAGTGAAGCAAATTCGATGACAGATGCTAAAATCCAAAGAGCTGTTCACCTCCATCAATGGACTGAATCTCACACAGTGTGTATCAGTGCAGTATGAATGATGTGTGATTTTGAGTGTTTACTGTGTACATTTACAGTACAGCAGAAGACCGCACTTTTGATTGAGGTGAAATCAATAATCATTTCCAGAAGCAAGTAAAATCTGAACCAAAGATGAATACAGTCACCTCTGTATTGTGTGTAGATGTGACGCTTTGTAATTAATTTGCTTTTTAAAAGTTACATCCTGTTTTGACTGCGATTGCTCATCCAAACATCTGTAAACCTCCTGAACATCAGCTTTCTGTGCTATACAGCAATGAGAAAACGGACTACAGTAGAGGCTTTAAAATCTTAATTTACTCTGTTAGTGTTTTTTAATTATTCTTATTCTTGTTGTGTGTTTGTGTCCAAACGTTCTCTGAGTGCCAAAGAAACAGTTTATACTGAATCCGTGTGTTAGGACCTTGAATGGACAGTTTTGTTTCTGTGTCTGTTTTTTTGTATTGTCCTCGGTGTCACTATGTTGTATCAGTTTGATTCCACTGGATGCCAATCTGGTCAGAACAATGTAACAATATAATAAAATATTTCTCAAAATTAACAGTTTGGTTTCTAAATTTTTCTTGATAGTTAAACGGACCATCTTACTGTTGTCATGGCATAAATTCAGTTGTATTTATTAAAAGGTAAAGTTCTTCGAAGGCTCTTTGTTTGAATAAAAAAGGCATTAGTAGTATCAAAAGTAAGTTTCAAAAAGTGTGCTGTCATTCTTTTGAGTATTTTCATATGGTATGCATCAATACATTCCTTACACCCCCCATTT
>JAZGTK010006111.1:0-21310 GCA_036877625.1 Ambastaia sidthimunki
TACCTGACACAGTTACTCACCGCACACAGCAGAATTCACAGACCTCTCTGAACACACAGAAGCACATACAGAAGAAAGTCAACAGCACTTGTGTTGTACAGGACAACAGTGACCCTCACAAACCAGTTCCAGTTAGACCAGAGCAAAGTGTCAGAAGCAGTAAAGGAGGGGTGGAGTCTGTCTCTCCCACAACATTCAGCTGTTTTAAGAAGACTGTTAAAGCAACTGTTAAATGCAATTGTGTTGAGTTTCATACAGCAAACACCAGCGTGCCAACCGCTGCTGTTCATTCAGACGCCTCATCTGAGACTGTGTGCTGATGTTTCAAATACAGCCTATTACCATATTGTGTTATTTGTTTCTAAATCTTGAGATTTATTGACCAACCATTTATTAATCATCTGTATTTGAAGAATCAGTCTATATAAAATCAGAACATTAACTCACTGGCTGGTGACATGTCTGTCTTTCATAAGGGACAGAACGGTATAATTATGTTTCATTTGATGCTGTGTGTGTATATCTGTGTATGTGACTTACGCACTTTTCTTTGCTGATGTGGATGTTTTCCTTTCATCACATCTGCTGAGTGGTAACTGCAGTATTTTACATTAAAGCCATATTTTATTATTCATGTATCACATTACACAACCTCTAAAGTATTTCCTTAAAAAGCTGAGAGATTATATTGATTAAACGTTAACTGATTAAAAATAAATGTCCCAGAATATGTCTGTATAGTTTTATGTTGTGAGACATCAAATATGGAAAGAACTGTTAACAATATTTATCCGTTTGGGTAAGGAACAGGAATAAATGTGTTCTGTATGTAGTTTAGTCTCATTGTCACTTATTAAACCTCTGACTGTCATGTGCACTGTAATGTCAATGACAGAATGTGTTAATATGTTGCAGTGTCTTAACATTCAACATCATTATAAGGCTGGTTGTAAAACATTGATTTATCATCTTGTATCTAATCAGATATTCTTTGCTCAGCTACATCACTAGCTTTAATATTAGCTCTGCTCGTTTGCTTTCTCATTTTGTCGGTGTTCTTTATAAACGGATCATAACAGGAAATGAGGTCAGATGTCAACCAATGATGTCATTAACAGTTTTTAATGAAGACCACAAACACATTTCAGTTCAGTGTTTTCTATAGTCTGATAGATTCTGTATCAGTGATTATTAGTAGTAGTCATGCAAAAAACAATGTAATGTGCTTTACTAATCAACAGTTCAAGAATATTAAAACATGAGTATAAACATGAGTGTATATATATATATATATATATGAGTATTTTAATGTACAGTCTAACAGCACAGATTTGAAAACAATATTTATAGAAGTTAGATGAGAGCAGATGAATTCTCACTGGTGTAAAACCATGTTTGAATTGAATGATAGCTTCATTTTTGAGTGATTTATTCATTTCAGGTTAATGTACTTATAAAGAACAAGTGTATCAAACTTGCTGTTTGCTTAAGAAGTCTGAGGTTCAGTGAGAAAACATTTCAGTGATGCAGAAAAATGTTTACAGCAGCAAAAGAAATTCATAAATTCATCACACACTTGTACCTTTAGAACAGACTGTAAATCACATTACTGTAGAGAAGGATTAAAGGTAACACCAGAAGCAGCAGAAGTCTACTATAAACTTTACTAACCGTAATTACACTGCCGTGTCTGCCTGAACATTTGTTGCTTCAGGCTTTAATTCAGCCTCTGCTGTTTGTTTTACCTTTGTGTTTTTTCTGATTTTGTGTATCAGCTGCTCAAAAAACCACTCTAAGTCCTGGCTGTCTTCAGGCCACACAAAATATGTTCTGTTCTCAATGTAAGATCTCACTTGTTCATACTTCAGTAACCTGTACTGAGGAATGTTCCCCACCACCAACACCAGAAGAACGTCCTTCAGCTCCATCAGCATCCTGCACTGTGCCTGGGTGAAGGTTTCCAAGCACCAGCCATCCTTCAGAAAGTGTTCAGACACCACACACAGTGTTTTTCGACTTCTCTGAATGGCATGTCTAATGTTGGTAAGATAATCTTCTCCAGGTATAAAGTCTCTCTCCTCAAAGCAGCAATGAAGGACGTTCTGCTCTGAGAACTGTGAGTCCAGCCTCTTCAGCAGAGCTTTTTCCACCCACTTCATATCTCTGGAACTGAAGCAGAGATACACATCATACAAGAACTCATCAGGTTCAGCCTCCTCTCGCTTTCCATCTACAAGTCGAACAGTGAGACTTTTGTAAAGCTTGAAAATGTAGCCACGGTGATGAATGTAAATGACGGTGCATGTGGTGAGTAAGATGACCAGTGCAGTAAAGCAAATGAAAAGCACAAGTCTCAGTTTTTCAACCCTCTTTTCCTCCTCCTCATCCTTACATTGGATGCTGACTCTCAAAACAGGAAGCATGTACTGATCCTCAGGACTGGCGCATATCACATCTTCAGTGGGAGTCACATTGGTTTGTCTGAGCCACATCTGAAAACCTCTCAAGCTACAATCACAACGGAACTGATTTTGTAGCAGTGTGAGATGTGTGAGGGTGCTAAGGAGATTTGGATCCAGAGAATAAAGGGAGTTTGAGTTGAGATTAAGAATTTCTAAACTCTTTGGAAATATACCTTTAGGAAGGTACTTTAAGGAGTTAAAGGACAAATCTAAAAAGGTCAAAGAGGTAAGGTCTTGGAAAATGTTTTTGGGAAGTGACTGTAACCAGTTTGATCTCAGAGAGAGGTACATTAACTGGTAAAGATTGTTGAAGATGTCTAAACATTTGCCTTCTGACCAAATCACCCCAATAGTTGAAAGCTCAAGATTAAGCAGTTGCACTTTGTGTGAAACTACTGTCTGTCTCTCATTCTGACAGCTCCAAAATGTGTTACCTTTAAGATAGATAATTTCAATGTTAGAAAATTCACCTAGTATTGTGTACAGATCTGACAAGGCAGTTAATCTGTTAAATTCCAGGTCAAGGGTTGTAAGATTTCTAGCAATATTGGGTAACCTGTACAAGGATGTGATTATGTTGTCACCCAAGTAGATCTTCTTTAGATTTGGTAGAGTTGCAAAATTATGTACAGATTCTATTTTATTTCCTGTTAAATTTAGATTAAGTAAACTTGGCAGCCCCTGAAACGTCTGATGCCCAATCACCCTTATGCTGTTATAGGTCAAATCAAGCACCTGAAGTGTCTTTAGATTCTGAAAGGTTTCTGAACTAATAACATGCAGGTAGTTGTTGGAGAGGTTTAGCTTCAGTATATTTGTCAAACCCAGAAATGCGTTGTTTTCAATTCTATTGATCAGATTATGTGCTAATGTAAGGTGCTGTAGATCTGACAAAGAACCAAACAATGAATATGACAGAGCTACGATTCTTGAATTAGACAAATCAAAATCTGTTAATCCGCTTTCCCCAAGACCTTTAAATGTGAATTTATCTGGATTTTTCAAATTGTTATGAAAAAATAAACTACCCATGCTGTAACTGTAACTGAGTATTAAATTCTGGATTTTTGTTCCAGTGATGGCATCAAAAAAACGCTTCGCCATGTTGACTTCAAAGCCATTACTGGAGAGGTCCAGTACATTTATGGACATATTCTTCAGTGGGTTTCCACACTTCTCCCATCCTGACCAGAAGTGATTCATTTCTTGTAGTGTTACTGAAGACAGGCTGAGCAGAGTGAAATGTTTACCCTGAAAGCTCTTGAGGTCTTCCTCACAGATACTCTTCACTTTTGTGCGAGACAGATCTAGCATGTGGAATCTTTTCATGTTTGAAAAGAACGGGGCAGGCCGGATTCTTTCAATGTTGTTTTCATGTAGGACGAGTATCTCCAGAGACACCAGAGGTTTAAGGACATCACCAGACAGAATGGAATCATCTAAACTGCACTGTGTGAGAGTGAGAATCTTAAGATGATGTAATCCAGCGAAAGCTTCCGTCTCCATCTGTAGCATGCGGTTATAATTTAGCTGAAGTAATATTAGATTGGAAAGTCTTTTGAATGTGTTGTTTCTGATCACAAGTCCTGGTGGTTGTTGTTTTATAATGAGGTTCTGCAGACCTTCAAGATGAGAAAAAGATGTTTCATTGAGCTCAGCAATATTGTTAAAACTCAGATCCAGGTAAGCCACATGCGTGGGCAGTTCTGGCACCTGCTGAAGACCTCCGTTAATGCATGTAGCCACAAAGCCATTAACTGAACACGCAGACCTCAATTGTACTGCCTGAATGTTGATACATAATCCAAGAAGAACCAGAGGAAACGTGTAGCCCATTCTCAGAGCACTGTGAAAAACACAAAAACGTTTGCTTTACACTTCAAATTGGTCGTTGTTTTTATTTAAAAGCACCATTCACGGTTGTTTTATACAAACGGCAGAGCTGAAAACGAGACGGAATAAAGTACAAGAATAAATGTTTGTTTAACAAGTTCAAGGTTCCGTGACTTTTACTGTAAAGATTTACTGCAGCACGGAAATAATATAAGACTGTAGTGTGAAATTCATCTTACAGTCCCATTGCAAGTGAAAGCACTGATAGATACAGTCATTTACTAAAGCTTATGTCCAGTAATAAGAACAGAGCAGAACTTCAGTCTTACCGCTCGTGTTATGAATTCAATACAGCTGCTCTGTTTCTGAAGATTGTTTTCATACTTTCACATGACATTTATAGTGGGAGTTCTTGCTCTCTTCCTGTTTCCCAACATGTCTGAAATGGGAAATTACTTTCTTGCTCAATGCCTCGTTTTCCGGTGAAAGTTCCTCAAGTGTTGCATTAAGCACTTTGTCCAAACACAGTTACTCATTTTACTCATCTGAGCGGTTTTCAGTAACAGCGATGATGATGATAATAATAATAATAACATTTATCAATATCGCATTTTTGTTTGAAAATAAATGTGTAGTTTTAGACTATTATAAGACTCTTAATTCAACATACACTTAACAAAGAATAAGCAAAGTGTAGAAGAATGATGGATGGATTATTTAGCTTTATTGGTAGTTTAACTGGTAGTTTTTTTAAGCCTGTGAGGTGATTTAGTTCAGCGTCACAACAAACGCAACGGAGAAAAATGCAAATATTTAAATATAAAAATAATATATGAATGCAACAGATTGATGAAACATTGTGGTGAAAATGTTCAAACGGTTTTTCATGGGGCAAGTGTTTCTTCAGCACATCACACAGATTGTGTAAAAGTTGCTCGTCTGTCCACTCGATGGCAGTAAATCTCAACACAATGTGTGAGGTCAACGCTTAACATTTTCTTCCGATGTAAGTGTTGTGCTGAAATGACATGTAACCCTTCAGTCTGTACGCGGCTGAGATTCAGAAACTTCACAGACAGTGTCTGAAACTCAGCTGCTCGTTACTGTTTGTGGACAGAGAATTCATGGACGTGTGAATGAGTGAAAACAGGAGAAATCACAATAAGAACCATTACATGTTCTGCTGAGGGTCATTACTGAGTAACATCATATATGCAGGTAAGTCACTTGAGGTTAAAAGTATTTCTCTGCAAATATTTTTACTTTCACATTTTATAAAACGCCACGTGTAAATCTGACTCCCCCGTTTCGTCATACGACGCTAATGATTTAAGATTAAGTTTGGGGCGGGCTTTACAGAAAGGAACCAATCAGATAGCAGCTTCCCCAGTCTTCCCACCAATCAGAAGCAGGGGAGTCAAACTCACACGAAGTTCAAACGATTTATTGCTTATAAATATTGAATCGAGTTACTGGTAAATTCTGTAAGATTGATGTAATTACAGTCACAGCATGTTAAAACAGTGAGAAACATGTTCTCATGTCAGATTGAGTTTCTTCTGCACTGAAGCGAAAGCCAGAAATATCAGATGAAATGAAGTTTTCAGTTATTATGCTGATAATGTAACAAAGAAAGTTGTATTAAGGTAGCAAAAACAAACATCTTCACCAGTGGTCTTAGTCCTTTGGACCCTGTTGTATCTTTACAACACTTTCTGTGGTTAATGGACAATGTTAAATACATTCAGGCAACCGTTTTCATTACAATCACAAATAGATTACTTGTGATTATTTTATATTTAATTAGAAATGAAATGAGCTGCTTCTATAGCTGGATGTTAGTTTGGAGTTTGTGCAGGCGGCTGGGGTCACTAGAGGGCAAACAGTGACGTGCTGATAGTTTGAGTTCAGAGCTGCTGAGTTTCAGTTTTGCTTTGTTTACTGGAGGCTGATTTGCTGGGAATAACTCAATTAGTGGAAACATCACATAAACACACAAAAGCAGCAAATTGAGCTGCACACTGGCGACCAGATTGTGTTTATTGAGCACGTTTGTGACAGGACATGAACACACACAGTTTCACACTGAACACACTGAGTCTCACAGTCAGTCCTTCTGTTTATCCCACATAGCAGAGCTTCATTTCCTGTGTGCGAATTATAAACTACTGGAACTTTTTTTGTATCAGTGATAAACTGCTGTAAAGTCCAGGCAACTATTCTGAGATTATCGCATCCACTGATTAACAAAACTGTGTTCTGAATCCATCAGCTTTGTTTATGGATAGCGCAACATTTCTGTTTACAGTATTTCAGTTTTTAATATATTAAATACACTATTTACAAACAATCTGGACACAAATCATGCAATATATAACCCCACTCTAAAACTCAAAACCTTCTGTAACGTTATAAATAGCCCCACCCATCCCTGCGTCCCACCCCTCATCATGATTGGCCCCTCTACACAGACTGTGGCCCCTCCAGCTCACATTAGCAAGAAAATGATGTAGATGAGAAGCAGACAGATGATGATGAGGCAGAAGTTGACGAAGAGCTTCTGCATGTTCTGTTTGGCCTGTGGGGGGACCTCCATGTTGGACGCCCGTCGAATGGCCGTCCGCGTCATATGCTGCATCTTCTCCATGTTCCTGCGGCGAGTCTGGTGCACACAGAGCAGAGAGAGAGAGGAAGGGCAGCAGTACCACAAAGATGCTGGTTGTCGTGGTGATGGAAGAGGTGATGCAGTTGTCGATGGACACAGAGTCTGATGGAAGAAAGGAAATGAGTAAATGTGCTGGCAGATTTCTGAAGACTTTCACAGTGTACGAGAGAGCGTGTTCCTCTAAATAACAGAAATGGTTGGAGATGTTTTTAGAAAGATCAGATTAAAGGTGTGGAAAGATGAGGTGCTCAGGATTATATTAAACAGAACAGCTCTCTGCTTTTATCTCTCTCTGTCAGACTGTCTCTGTCTCCTGAAGTCTGCAGGGAGGCTTTAACAGATGAGTTTGCCGTTGTGTCCCGAGTAACATCAGGATACAGGGTCACCTGTGCTCTTTCTGCTCATGGCTGCTGTACACAGCAGAGGTTATTCTTAGAACTGACCTTTGATGGTCACAGTACAGCAGCAGTTACCCAGAATTCCTGCAGACACTCAATCTATTTTACCATCAACTCTTTTGCCAGGAGTGTATTGAAGGTCTGGCATGTTTTCACTGTTGATATGCAGTCAGTGTCTATTTTTGGCCGGATGGGATATATGCTTGTATGCTGGGTAACGTGTGTTCTTGAGAAGTGTCAGCCTGTGCCGTTCTGCGGCTTAGTGGGTAGAACAGCGCCAGTAACAGCAGGTCAGGGGTTTGTTTTCAGGGGAATGCACAGCATCATACAGTATAGAGCTGCATTTCATTGTAAGTCACTTCAAATGTGAAGCGTCTGCCAAATGCTGATATGTAAATGTTTAGATTTATATAAGTTTTGTTTAATTATCTGTTAACACAAAATCTGTTTCTTTGCAAAAATCATCTTAATAAAACAGACCTTAAATATTTCTTGCATTGTAACTGTAGTGTGTGACTTCATTCCTTCAATATATGTTGTTTAATGTGATTTTGAAAACTTTGGCCTGTAGTTCTGCTGTTTTCTTTAGCTTTTGTTTCAGTTGTTTTCTTTATAGGTTTAGTTGTTTTATTTTTAAGACTAGTTAGGCTGATTAATACTCTGCAGGTGTTGACAGGTTTGGGGGAGACATTTGTCAACACCACAGGGTGCAAATATTCCAACAGCCCAGTGACCGCTGAGGGGTCACGACCCATTAACATCTTCATCAGATCTTCACACAACCATCCCTACATCCTAAATTCAAAGCAGATCATCTCTTTTTTATTTACGCAGGCCGTTCTTAGAAAAATCAGCATTAAAATGAACAGATGCTGCTAAGAATTTGGGGGGAAAAAACGAGCTGAGCAAAAAAAGATGAAATCACACCAAAAAAAGAAAATGATGTTAAAAGCTGGCCAGAGATTTTCCAAGTCTGTACATGTTTACATGTGTTTATTTTCTGCTCTCTCTGTAGAAATAAGTGGAGACACACTGAGTAAAATCAGCTGGTCTGAACACTGAACTTTCCATGACGGTGTCACACCGGAGAGCGGGACTGAGTGACGTCTACAGAACACATCAGCAGGTAGAAGCTGAATAAATGTTCAAATCACCCATAATAAAATGCTGCAGTGATTGATGTTAACAGGCAGTTTTATTATATGGACAGATTCATAATGAATAAAATAACGTTTGGGCTGCAGTGAATGAACTAAACTCATTTATATTTATATTTTTTATTCATTTGGCAGACGCTTTTATCCAAAGCGACTTACAGTGAATTCAAGGTACACATTTTTATACTGTACTGTACTTGTGTTCACTGGGATCGAACCCACAACCTTTGCGCTGCTAACGCAATGCTCTACCAGTTGAGCTACAGGAACACTTGTGTTGAGATAAAAGGGCTGTGGCGTCTCTCTACAGAATGCTCATGTTTTGTGTAGGTCAGTCACTTCAGGTCACATCTGCTCAGTTTGTGTTTGGTGAAGGGTACGTCTGGTTCACTGTTTATCATAAACGCACAGAACAGATTTAACAGAAAACACAGAATGTTATTTTTAAGACTAGTTAGGCTGATTAATTGTCTGTTAACAGACTCAAACCTCTGAGTGACTCATCCTGCACACATACTAAACATAAAACACTTCTGACGGGAATCAGCAGAGAACAGGCGACGTTTTATCATCTCACAGTAACATCACAATCTTTTATGATAAAGTCTAATGCGATTTTTAACTGTGATGTGATCGTTTTCTGTCTCTCACTCATCTTCACTGGATTTTCGAAGCGTTAAATGTAAACTCGCTGTGAGTGGTAGTTAGTCTCTTGTCAACCCAATTTTAGTAAAACTCAATAATTACTAAAAGGTTTGAGAACATCAAAATACTTTGAAATATTGAACCCCCAAATACCATTCATAGATTTATAAAAGTGATGTCTATATTTAATACTTATTATTTAATTTGTCTGGGGTTTTATATAAAGATACTTTCACAGGTGATTTTAGTTAGACCTGTTAGAAATGTGATTAAAATACAGGAAAATGTTGCTCACCTGAAGTCCTGAGGTTCAGTCCTGGTGCTGTGATCTGTCTGTGATGTGAGAGAGGGTTTGTGGTAGGACAGATGAAGGGCTGCAGTATTTTAGGAGGGGGGCTCTGATCTCTCATCTTTTCCTCCCATCTTTAATTTGGAAGGAGATTTATACAGATATGAACAGCATATTAAACTGGAATCATCAGTTCAGTTCTGTGCACACGCTCACAAATCACCAACATTGGATTAAACAGCTGAGAAATGTTTCCAAAGTAGCTCCAGAGCTGAGATCTTCACTGAAGATTGAACTGTAATATTCACACAATGAATGATCGTATTGATTCTGTGCATGTGTTGTTTCTGTTAGTTTTGTGCTGTGGTTGAATTTACTTCGTAACAGTCTGACTGGAGATCAGGCAGAGGATTAACACAGATATTTGATTGATGTTGTGGCCAGAACCGGTTGTCCTGAATGACCGTGTCTAGAGAGATCAAGACCTGCTAGTCTAACACACTCTATAAGCCTCTGTATTCTGTGCTCATAAACTCAGGGCCCATGACACTCTGTCTCAGCTCTGTGCAGACACATTAGTTTAGCCAGAAATACTAAGCTGGTAGAACAGCTTCTCCAGCTAAGACTGTCCCTAAACTAGCATTAACCAGCCGGTAAAAAAAGATGTTTTTAGCAGCTTCTCATTGTAATCATGATTTATTTCAGTGAAACTGTTTATCTCTGTACAGATAATGAGTTCTGCTCTTCAGAAACGCATTAAAACAGACTCACACTGTAAGTCGCTTTGGATAAAAGCGTCTGCCAAATGCCTAAATGTAACTGTTATAACATGCAAACACTTCCTGCCCTCCATCCAGTGCAGAATCTGACTGTTGGGTTCAGTGTCTCAGACTCTTTAATGGCCATGTGTTCATTAATCTCCACATTCTCTCTTTTCTGTCTCTCTCTTCATTGGCTCGGCAGAGTTTATGTGCTGTCATGCATTACTGTGTTTTGGTGAGTAATCTGAGTCATCATTGACTCCTTTTGTGTTCTACACAAGAATGAAACTCGTTTGGGTTTGGACTGACACGAGGATTATTTTGGGATGAAATGTATCTTTAAATACATTGTGACATTAGCAGGAGTCAGCTGTGGTATGTGATGACAACACCTGCCTCCACACTGATAAACCTGATGAGTACTGTCAGAAACTGCTTATCACCACACACAAAGATCTCCAGAGACACCTTGAGACATGACTGACATCTGCAGATTCATGTAGAGACAGACCTGTGAAAGAATACAGATGATTTGAAAGCTAATGTGAATGATGAAAGTGTCTGTCTGAATGATCAGCCTCACGCTCGTCTAAACCTGTGTGAGATCATCATGTGGAGTATTTGAATATACAGTGAAATGGCAGAAAATGTTCCTAACAGATCCTTCAGAACGTTTTCCTTGAACACCTGCTGGTGTTTGTGATTAACAGCTGCAGAGATTGTCATATACTGAGAAACATATATTTAGATTTCTGAGAATCAGAACATCATGTGTACAAACAGCTCAGTGCTCAGAACGAGGGTCAGCAGTCCAGTTTACTGAGAAATAAAATGATTCTGTATAAATGTTTACCTTCACTGTTTTTCATTTAAAAGCTGTAGATTGAGCTGGTAAATGATCACACCCGTCTAACCTCTGTGACGTTTAGAGATGAAGTCACACCTGTACTGTAACTTTTGTATGAGCATCTACCTAACAAATTAATGATAAAAGTCAACCACAGAAAATCAGTCTGATTGTTATTCTCAGGAAGCATTAAAGTGCAAAACGTCCCTTTGGATTTCAACTTCAATATTAGCTGAGCTAAGACAGAAAGCATTCAGTGTTTCAGTAACGTTTATTATACATTCACACTGGACACTAGTAAACCAGACCTGCCGGCAGTGACCCATGAATGATACACTAAAACTTCAGAGAGGTGTGTGTCCAGAATAATGCACTGCCTGAGCCAATACAGAATATTAACAACATAATGATACAAATCAATTATTTAAACACATCTGATTAGAAAAATATTTACTGATGACAAAACCCTAATTAAAACAATAATCTGTGCAGTTCAGTTTTGGAATGACAAGCTTGTGGTTTTTATGTTAGTGTCATTTGTGGCACACGCACATATTCAAACAACATCAAATAAACACAAATATAAAATTATTTCCACTTCAGTTCTTAGGCATTAACATGAGCACAAGGTTGAGACAGACTCTGCACACAGAAACTCAGAGAATGGAAAAAAGTTTGTTTGTTTTTCATCAGAAAGCAGATGTGAGAAAATGTTTCAAAGATCCATAAGAAGGGCTTTGGGACGATGCCAGACAGTCTCGCTACACAAGACACGCGGCTGAGCGTCACTGTAGAGTTCAGTGCACAGGTGTAGCTGTCAACGAGTCCGTCAACGTACAGCATGTGTCCAGAAATACAATAAATGGAAAAAAGTGACAGTAAATTTACACCATATGGTTAAGCAAGACCCTCAGGCCTCAGCTGGGGTCTGTGTGCAGTGACACACACACTGCCGCCTGCCGCAGAGAAGTGAGGATGATCTGGGCAGCTACAGTGAACTGCTGGAGCTCCAGTGATTAAACTGTAAACATGATGAAGGGGACGGACCCTCTTTCAGTCCGTGCTGTTCTCTGCAGACAGTTTCTCATTTGCCCAACCGCTGCTCACACGCCGCGTAGCGCTGGAGAGCACCAATCAGATCATCACAAGAGACGTGCATGTGAGACGGCAAAGAGCTGCAGGTGAGAGAGTGAATAACATCAGTGTGACATGATGAGTGAAAATTCCACAATAACAATCAAGTTTGAGAAATAACACTAACACAGCGACACACTGCCATCTAAAGGAAAGTTCTAACTATTTTAAATTGAATGCTGTACAAAACAGAACTGTGGCACTACTGCATACAATACAATCATCTGTTACTATGTTCATATACTGCATACAAAAAACGTTCAATGTTGCCAGTGTTGGTACAGTGACTTCTGTACAGAGACCTGAGCAAGATTTATGATCTACTGACCTAATTAAGACACAGACATGCTGAAACACGCACACACACGCAGCCTGTGAGGTACATCCACACAGACACACTCACATGATCTCTGCCAGTCTGATGTGCCAGGGCAGAAAACCAAGCGTACTTTCCACAGCGCCAAACATCAGCACCAGCTCTGGGTCGGGTCTGTTCTGTGATCCTGCACGGGAAACAGAAACCAGTAGAATGAACCATAAACGTGTAGACACCACAAACAGAGCAGCTGCTGAGAAGACTGAGCCACTGGAAATAAATGACATTTGATTGAATGTCTATGTTTAAGAGCAGATCTTGCTCTGATGTCACCTCACCTCTGAGTAAAGAGTCAATCATGGCAACATCAATGTCTCTAGATGTCTTCTCCTTCTTCTCCACAGCCTCACAGAGCTGCTGGGCTGCCTGCACGAGACTGAGATGTCCATCATCTGCTGATAAGACCCTCACCACTGACTGACAACACAACACTACAAAACCAGAGATGACATTAGCATATATTGAGGTATTCAAGCATATATCCATTTTATATATATATATATATATACAAAAGCTATTTCATTTTTAATGTTGGGGGTAAAAGCAATTTTTTAAAAATCTGCAATAAAAAGATGAATTTTTAGAGAAACAAACAGTCTGTGTGGTCTCTTAGTTTATATGGTCATCAGTGCTGCAGGCCTAGTATTGAGTAAAGAGCCGTTTCAAATAGTTATAGATGAAATATAACAGTTCACACCACAGGACATGTCACCTTTCCAAAAGTGCTTCAATTATCCTTAAACGTAACAAGAGGAAAAGAGGTTTTAGACTTTACCTTCATGCTGTAGTGCATCTGTTGTGTTCTTCAGAAACTCCACTGAGTATCTGCAGCTGTCTGTTCCCAGAAGATCCTGCTGCTGTCTCATGATCTCCTCCATGAGTCTGGAGTTATTCCTCCAGAAAACACCTGAGGAACAAGATGACAATGACTCTCAGCATCTCTACAAGCACATTCTTCCTTCTCTCTCTTCAGCTGGAAACGACAGCAAAATAAACTGGAAATATTCGTCTCTGATTATCGTCTGCAAATGAAAACTTCACACACATTTAATGCTAAATGAAAAACACATGCGGCGTAAACATCTGACACATCTGAAACTTCACTGCAGCTTTTTAAACTTTTCTCTGTTTGTTGAAGCAATCTGACCAGCACAACACTGTCTTTTTATTATTCCTCAACACAAATACATTTATATTGTATTTTAAACAAGTTACAGCAAAAAGAATCTACAAACATCACAGGAGAGTTTTAAACAGAGCAGCAGATGACATCAGGGCGACTGTCTGCAACTCCCATTCGTTCCTTCATTCATTCGTTCCTTCATTTATCACACAGGTCTCGGCGTGTCTTACCCTGATGATCATACAGGCTGACATACGAGACACCCGCTGTCATGCACCACAGCACCAGACTGGCCACGTCCGTGTACTGGATCTCGTCCTCTGTGACGATTAACCCCACATGCAGAGGAACCTTCAGTAACGCCCGGCCATCCGCTCCCCCGCGCAGCCGCCGGCCCGTCCGCTTACCCGCGGGTCCGGTTTTTCTGTGACTGTGAAACCCGAGAGCGAGAGCCGGTAATAAACCCGCCGCGGCCCGTTTCCACCTCCACACGTGGACTCGAAAGCAGCTGATCAGCGCGCACAGAAACCTCCACAGCATCTCATACAGAACAGCCATGAGTTCCAGACTTTACACGCGGTTCGGGGTAACTGTTAACCGGGGCTTGACGCAGGTGGTAAATATAACCGATGACTTGCAGAGAAACGACACATTTCTGTCACACGCCGCCATTTCTTCCTCCGGACACTTTCCACTCTGAACCCGCCGCTTTGTGACACGGCGCGCTGTGATTGGACGGGGTCCTTCTCAACGCTGCTCTGATTGGTGAGAAATGATGCTGGTCGGCTGATCCCGGATCAGAATGAATCTGCACTGATATTGTGCGAGAAGATGAGATTGAATTTGAGTAAAAGTTATAGTATTGACATTTACACATGAATGAAACTCAGTGTGGTTTGTTTACTTCAAATATACATTTACAGATTTTCTGCACTTATGTTATGACGTTTCAATGAATATAAACCATTATTTAACACAAGCCCGCTCTGCAATTATGGTTTCTGGCGCACACACACATTTCACAGATTACATGCCGACCAGTAACCCAGTTATAAAACAATAAAGTGTGAATTATTTCAACATTTTCACAGAAGAGTTTCAAAATGTGTATTGTTGATACAAATGAGATGCTGAACCCAAGCAACAACATTACAGTTATATAATATGTCAGAATTATGTTATAATTCAGGATTATGTATATATATCAGAATTATATCAGGATTTCAGAGTTCCAGAGGAATTTGCAATAGATTAGCTCGTCTATCGGCTCATAGTGCGGCAGACCAGACTAATCGATCTACGCTGTTGACTTGTATTTGATTTGGCTTTTTCTGGTGCGATGGCAGCCCGGAAAACATTCAACAAAACATTACGTGCATGTCTTCACCGTCTGTCAGTTTAGATGCTTGTTACTAAGGGAACTTAAAACAGTCTATCTCACGCGTAAACTAGAGTTAAATCTCCGCGGAATATGTCCGCATACGCTGGCGGTGCTGTTTCTCCGGGTTCGGGCCTCTCTGCGGGTCCCGGCTCCGGTATGTCCATGTTCCGGTGGCTGGAGGTGCTGGAGAAGGAGTTTGATAAGGCGTTTGTGGATGTCGATCTGTTGCTGGGAGAGATAGATCCGGATCAGGCTGATATCACGTATGAGGGCCGTCAGAAGATGAGCAGTCTCAGCTCATGCTTCGCTCAGCTCTGCCACAAAGCACAAACCATCTTTCAGCTCAACCACAAACTAGAGGTAAGAAACAATGATGTTCTTTACACAGTGTTGTTCTTTTGACTTAGAGCTTAAAACTAAAACTGATGTGTAATGTTGATAAAGTTGCATTATGACTATAAAAAGCTGTTTTTTAGGCTTACATGTGAGGATGGTCTATAAACCATACCTTTAATTATTAGATGTTTGTAGATGTATTAGAATTGTGTGGTCGTCATATGATTGTACAATGACTGTAACAGCATGTAAATCATTCAGTTCAATGGTATTGTCATCTGATATCATCACTGTACCCGTACAGTCTTCTGGTGTTTTTCTTCAAATAATGACAATAAAGATCTTGTCTAGCGAGCCTAGGGAATAACCTGATGTCACTGTGTGAGGTCATCTTTATTTGTTCCACCCAGAAGATGATCTGAAGGCTGCTACTGTATGAAAGGTCTCAGTGTGCAACAGTGATGTTTTTCTGTAGTTTTAGACTGCTGCCTCCACACGCTGAAGTCTCTGCCTCTGTTCACACTCACTACATCTACAATCAATCTACAAAGCAATTCAGCTTTCCAGTGGAAGTGGGTTATAGCTCATTCCTCCCAGTCATTGAAACAGCTCGCATCACGTTCTTCAGTGTTTCTGTGAAACACACTACTAGCAACAGCAACTTTCAATAAACACGCATACTGACAAAATGCTGTAAATCACTCTGGATTAAAGTGCAAATGTAACCGCTCTGTTGGGAGGGGCTGCGGCGGGAATCTGAAATGTTCAGAGGGGGTGTTGAATTCCGATTCCCTGGACGAGAAGGAAACCTCTGTTGTATTAGTGCTGAATATAAGAGTGGAGGAACATAAATAAATGAGTATATTTCCTATGACTTGATCTGCTCATTAGTGACCTAATGCTAAAGTAGCATTTTATCTTTGACTATGACGATTCTGAAGAGGAGAAAAATGATGTAATCACACTCACACACTCATCAACTCGCAGCAGGATTCATGATTGTAGAGTGTCTGGTTATTAATACTGTGAGTGTGTGTGTGTGTGTGTTCAGGCTCAGCTGGTAGACCTGCGTTCAGAGCTGACAGATGTGCAGGCAGGGAAGACTGTGGTGGAGAAGGAGGTTCATGAACAGCTTCTGCAGCTTCATGCCATGCAGCTCAAACTTCAGGCCAAAACCGGTCAGATGCTGGAGACAGACTCCATCAAGGACAAGATGGTGAGCATGATCTGTTATAGAAACCAGGTTTATAACCAGATGTTTTTTGAATGTTAAAATAGGTCTAATTAGATCATTAAAAAATAAATCATTGTCTCATTGTGTGATCAAAATGAAGTTCAGACACACACTGCTGTTATGGAGTCCCGGCAGTGATGTTGGGTGATTAGCTTGATGTGAGTGGGGTTGAGAACAGGTCTCTGAGTTAGCCAATCAGGTTCCTCCAGCCTCATTTCAACAAGTCATATCTTGACTAACCAGGAGCTTGTCTTGTACACAGCACTATGACTGTAGAAAGGCCCAAATCAAAAAAATGAGGGGGGTCAGTCTGTTCTGATGGGACAGTGTACAACAGGTTTTGGGTTTTACTAAACCAGTCTGTGTTCCTCTGTTCAGATGGAGAACAACAGAAAAAAATCTGAATGCAGGGGTGTCAACACACATTTTATACAATTTAAACTCTCAAAGTCATTCACACAGAGTGCCATGCCACATATATTCTAATAACCCCGCCCCTAAAGCACACATGACAGCAAAAGAAACTGAACGCTTTATATGTCAGTCTGATGGCATTTCTTGTGTAAGTGTGAGGGGTGTCGGTCAGTTAAAGGTGTATAAAAACTGCAGATTTCTTCCTAACTTGATGCTTCTGTAAAACCTCTTTCCTGTTTAACACAGCTGCTCTAACCTCTGACCTTCTGTTTCTCTTTCATTCTCAAGCACGTTCCCTCAGTGGACGAGATGGTAAGTTCACACTGCATGTGCTGCTCATTCTTTCTGTTAATGCTGCTGCTGTCTGGAATGTAGAGTTTGGGGTTTGTGACGAATCAACAGATGTCATTCATGTACTGGGCTTGTGATATTGTTTTTTCTGATTGGCTGGATTCATGTCAGACTGTTGATGAACAGTTTGTAGTGTATAGCACGTGTCACGTGTGAGTTACAGGAAGTGTCATTGGTTGTAAAGTTGATACGCAGAGCTTCTGTTTCCCGTCCTCCTGATGCCGTGACCTCACACTAGCCCTTCAGGATCAGTTCTGCTTGTGTGCAGGAGAAGGAACTGCAGGCCGGTAGGAAAGAGAAGGTGAAGGAGGCCAAGCTGGAAGCAGAGGTGAAGATGCTGAAGAAAGAAAACGAGGCCCTCCGCAGGCACATAGCGGTACTGCAGGCTGAGGTGTATGGAGCCAGACTGGCAGCCAAATACCTAGACAAAGAGCTGGCTGGAAGGTAACAGAATCCTCAAAAATAAACACTCTGCTTGCTCCACGCAATCCTCTGCACAGTCCCATAGAGAGCTTTCTTCTGTTTCAGGGTTCAACAGATACAGCTGCTGGGGCGGGACATGAAAGGACCAGCTCATGACAAACTGTGGAACCAGCTGGAAGCTGAAATTCACCTGCACCGCCACAAAACTGTCATCCGAGCCTGCAGGGGGCGCAGTGACCCTAAGAAGCATCTGTCATCACCTGTGGGCCACGTACGACATCACTTCTTTAAATTCACACATAATGCTGCTGTTATTTATAATTATAAAACGGAGAATTAAAAACAAATTTAAAACTGTGATGATCTTGCACTCCAAAGATTTTTCCTGCCTCTAACTGACTAGCAGCAAATCATGTGTCAGAACTGAAGTCTGTTGTTCTGTATGTCTTCCTGTCCAGAACACAGACTCTCTGAAGAAGACTCAGGGAGTTGGTCCAATTCGCAAAGTGGTTCTGACCAAAGAGGATCATGAAGGGCTTGGAATCTCCATCACAGTGAGCTTGTACACTCATTTTAATCCAGCCACTTTCTTTTATATTAGCCAGAGTTTTACTCTTTCAGTGGCTAATCACTGTGTTTTGAGATTTTAATGTGATGTTTGTATAACACAGGGTGGTAAAGAGCATGGTGTTCCCATCCTGATCTCTGAAATTCACCCCACCCAGCCCGCAGAACGCTGTGGAGGCCTGCATGTGGGAGATGCCATCTTAGCTGTCAACAACATCAACCTGAGAGATGCCAAACACAAAGAGGCTGTCACTATCCTGTCACAGCAGGTGACACACTCTCGACACACGCACACACACGCAGGTTCTGAGACTCACAGGTTTGTTTCTGGGCAGAGGGGGGAGATCGAGTTTGAGGTGGTTTATGTGGCTCCAGAGGTGGACTCTGACGATGAGAATGTGGAGTATGAAGATGACAGCGGCCATCGTTACCGGCTCTACCTGGATGAAATGGAAGAGGGAGCAGGAGCCAATCGCAACAGTGTCACCGCTGACTCCGCCTCTTTACAAGGCAAGTAATTTGAATAAAATCTGCACAGATTGTCAGTAAAAAAAAAATCAAGATTACAACTACAGCTGCAGTATTTCAGTCGGGGTTTGTGGACACTTTCTGTTCACAGCGTGTCTGCTGGGTTTGGTCAATCATTGTAACCGCCAATCACCAATGACCAGCAGCATTATAACTGCTGTACAGTTAGTGATAGTTCACCCAAACATTTAAGCCTCTGTCATCATGTCGATTTTTTTTTTGTGCAATAAAAAACAAATAAAAAAGGCTTAATGGATAGTAAGTTATTTTCTTTAAACTAACCAGCTGTTTTGTTTGTTCCCGCAGCTGTGGGGAAGCACTTAGTAAATAACACAACAGAGAATGGAGACACGGCCTTGACCAGTGAGAGTCCTTCAGAACAGAAGATCTCCAACACAGCAGAATCCACAGAAGGTTCCTCTTAAGTGTCCAGATGGATGTTGGGATGAAAGAGCAACATCAGATGTGAGGATATGAAGAGATTAAGACTGCACATGTATAATATTTAACACATGACATATTTTATGCCGAATGGAGAACAGACTGTTTTCATGTCCTCTGAGGATCAACCGCTGACAGAAGACACACACCTGTTTCTCAGCAGCCACAATAAATGGTTCACAATCAGCATTGCATGGTGTCAAAGTTTTGATTTTCCACTTCATCTTTTGTGTAGCTTCACCATGCATATAAACCTGAGCAGAAATCTTTCTAGAAAATAGTTTAAGACCTAATGTTAAAATTCTGCTATTTACTACCTACCATATTATTCCAATCCTCGTCTATAGAAAACATAACATATGATAACATAGTGAACCATAGAATGAATGAATGCATTTCCAGAATAAAACATTTCTACTAACAACATACAGGTTTGGAATGGCTCGATGGTAAGTAAAGACAGAACTTTTCATTTCTGGGTGAGTGTATTGCTTATGTTAGATGAATCTATCATGTATGTTCATGTAAAACACTCTCATTTTTAGTCTGGTGTGCTGTCTTTTGTCACTTTGTGATGTCACTTCCTGTTTGACAGTCGGGGTGGTCAGAAGGTGGCGGGATAGAAAGCACAGTATGTCATACTGACAGCACACACAATCTTTCATTGTCAAGCCTATTTCAGGATGACTAAATGATTATGCATTTTTACTGTATTTTGTAATGAAAATAATTTTGTCTGAATGTCATAAGTTGTGTAATTGTCATGAAAATAATGTCCTAAAATAGGAATTCTTTATGCTAAATATAATTTTCTGTTGTGGGTTGAAATAGAAATCAAAACTAACACGTGGTGACTTCATAGTTATGATATTTACTCTTTTACATTGTCTGAAGTTTTTTTGTCTGTCTGACAGTGTCATTGAACCTGCCTACTTGAATTAACAGTGTTTTAGGAAGGGGTTCCTGGTGTTACCTGCATGGGGTTTTCAGGGGTGTATTTTTAGAGAGATAGAAGAGGTTTATAGTCACCAGAGATTACTTCCTGCTATTGAGTTATGTAACGCGTACAGAACCGTCTGAAACATGTACCGCTTAATTTCATCTTTGACTGACCGTGATCACGTCTTAAGATCAGTCAGAATGTCTTTACACTGATGTTTTATACTGTTTTAAAATAAACATGTACAGCAATGAAACTTTCCCTAAATACAGAATACATGCTTTAGTGTACGTAATAGTAAGTACAATACACAAATTATTTACACTGTTATATTCACAGTTTATCATCCCACACTTTCTAAAACACTGCTTTTAATTTCCAGCCTCATCACGAGAGATTTAATGTTGCACATGTAGTGATTGTATGGGAGGAAATGTTAATAAACTTGATGGATTTGAGTGTTGCTGGTTTTACAGGCTGTTGATGACGAGACTGTATGACAGTGATGGCAGATGGAAAGAACAGTCATGTTTACCTTCATGTGTGTAAAGATCTGGACGAACTCTCTGAAGATTGTGTTCAAACCACACACAGGTTTGTCACAAAAGGTGACTGTAAAGTTGTAATAGTTATTAAGTAGTAACCACAAATAAGTTAAATTATAGGAGTTTTAAAGTGGCCATATTTTATTACACTGGTATAAACTCTTATTTTAGCTGAACAATCTCATTTAAATTGTATTTGAGCTTCTGTAAGATCTGCTTTTCTGACTTTATCTGGGTTACAGCTGTAGTTGTGGGAAACATGTTTATAATACTCAGACTCTGTCAGTGGGTTTAGCTAGACATGCATGTTTCAGCTGTGAAGATGACATGTTTCAGCTGTGACGATGTTAATGAATTTGTTTCAATGAGTCTCAAACATGTTCATTTACTGGCACCTACTGGCAGTGAGTTTTATGACTAAAAGTGGAGTGCCAGTTTTTGACAGATTTTAGACAAATCA
>JAZGTK010006112.1:0-21308 GCA_036877625.1 Ambastaia sidthimunki
AACATATTGTCCTCCAAAAAAGGGAGTATTGAGAGAGCATAAAAATGCCACATTTCTATGTCTTTCTCTCTGATGCAGAGCATATTATGTAAGCATTCCAAATGAACACAGATGCATAAGTATCAAAACATTGTTAATAGCAAATATTCGTAGGCCATAAATTCACAACTGAGACAGCCGTATTGCGTTTACCACAATTTGTGCTCACATCTGTGCTCATATCACATGGATGATATATTCCAAGTTTCAAAACACCAGACTTTTGGTATACATCAGAAAATCTGCGCTTCGCCAACCCGTAAAGATCCACACGGCTGCACGCAACACACAAGTGATAAATAAATAAATAAAATGTTCAGTGATTTTCTTTTCGTCATTGTCCCGAATACAAATCATAAATAAGTTATGCTGAGCGCAGTCAAATACTTGAACTCAAATACAAAAACAAAGGGGTTGCACTCAACCAAACCTTTGTGTCAGACTCAGAGAATGAATCAACAACCAAAGCAGTCATACGAACCTCTGTGATCAGAGAGCAACACCTGCCAAATAAATAAATCATGCTGGAATGCATCCTGCCTTTAAAACTCCCACTGTGTGATGTCTGTGAAACTGATGAAGGGTTTGGGCTGGAAAAGACAGATAGTGATAGAAAAAGCATCATATCAGCTCAGCTTATTCATTATGCAGTGAAGTTGGGCTCGACCTGGGCAGATCTTTAAGAAGTCCATAAACTGAGTCGGGATCGAGATACAAACAGCTCCGTCGTCGGAAAACCGAGCGATCCGTATGAAAGATATGAAGGGATGGGAAATAAATTGGTCATTATTGTCACGGGTTGATAATTATGCTGTGACCTCTTTTGATTTAACTGTTTTGGCAGGATCTCATACGGAAGAGAGAGCACAAAAAACGCGTGTTCAAATGAGAATAAGGCTGTCAGACAAACAGGCTTGCATGCTGCTCTCTTTCGCTTTCTGTTGCCAGCGATCGCATATTTCTGATTACAGTCGTGCCATGTGAAGGATGAAGATAAACCACAATCCCACTTGAAGAAAAGACTGTCAGATGTGAGTATCTGACAAAAATGATCTGCACGCACGATAGTGATGCTCTCTGAAAAACTGATCGTTCGGGACGGAGACAGCTTTGAGTAACAGCACATGACAAGCGGAGATGAACGCCACCTCATTAGACAGACCCTCCCTACCAACCCACCCACCCAGTGCTTCCCTGCGGTCGGCTTTGAATTATATGAGACTGATCTGCCTCCGTAATGAAGCAATGCCGAGCCCTGGTCATTAAAGTGGAAAGTGCTGAGTTTCACAAGCCGCTGCTATGGCTCAGTATGGATGTATAGGCAGAGGTAAAGATCAGATGGAGGAAGACTGGGTTTCAGCCAACCCGGCAGGACCAATCACTCTTCATCTTCCATTAGAGACTGCTGGGCTGAGCTCTCTCTGCAGAGCTAATGGCTTTACAGGGCAATTTTATGTGCTTTCAGAATGATATAATTCCATAAGAAATGGAAATTGTAGCCCCTTGTATAAGAGAAGAAAACAGCACAGCTTGTTATCAGAATATGCATATTGGTGTATTTGAGATGTTTTATATGTACTGAGGTTATTTAAATATATATGTTTTTAATTAAAGCTCAATAAAAGGATTGTATATCATAAAGGCTATTCACACTGTTTAGTCCAGCAAATATAGTTCAGACAAAGTTTGTTTTTTAATGATAATTTTTCCATAGACATATATCTTAAAGTTGTGAAAAGCCTTCACTATGCGACAACTTGCCCCACTCTTTCTGTATTTCCTCATTTATAATCTCCATTGTATGTATAACTTCTGTAGTTTTAAATATTCTAGTACAAGATAGATGAACACGTCCTACAGCTGGAGCATAATGACTAAACATCTGCTACAGAACATCCTGTACGGGTATGTGGGACTTAATGTCCTCTATATATTTTCTGCTTTGTTTGAGGTTCTTGGTGGTGTCAGTTTTGCATTAAATATGAATAAGGACAAAAGAAGGAGAAGAGAGATAAAAAGAGAAACACAAAATGAAACATTATAGAGGAAAACAGCATTACTCCTATTCAGGACTGTCAGTGTTTTCTGTCTTCATGCCATTTGGTTAAAATTTTATATAAAGTCCTCAGGCACTTTCGGATAGATGTGCTTGCAAGAAACTGGCAGCCTCCTAATATCCAGCCATACCCACATCATGGCCATTGTAGTCTCAGCCTCAGACAGCACATCAACAGACTGTTTATAGTCCATTCATTAACCATCTGATGCATGTTGCACACAAGACTGGAAGACTTTCTCGGTCTAGCAAGCGCTAATCTGTTTGCAGGTCTGGCTACACAAGATTGTAGTCACTGTGACCACAGACACAAAGTGACCAAAAATTGCCCAAACAGAATTCATCACTTTCCCACCTATTTATCTGCATAAAACCAAACCTTCCACAGAATAATGAGGAATATTGCAATAAATATGCAACAGCCAGTACTGATTCTTGCACAACACTCAGATAAGAAATGAAAAGATTTTTGTTTCTTGTACTTTAAATAAACATAATTCAGTTTATATTATTACTAGGTCACCTCTGAACAATACAATTTTCCCCTGGGCTGACATTACAATGCCAAATTCAACACAATCCAATCAAGAGTCAAGAAGATTTTTTATTGTCTTTCAACCATATATAGTTAGTGGAATAAATATATATATCATTCTACATATATACATAGCGGAATAAAACAACGTTCCTCCAGGACCATGATGCCAAATAAGACATAGATTCCATAGACAACAAGGAACTAAGTACAATCACACGGTTCCCCATAAGTGCAGGTAAGCAAACTTAAGTTCTTAAGTGCTCAATGTTAGTAAACATTGATTGATGATTTTGACTGGAAAAGATTCCCACTGCAAAATTCCATAAAGCTTTGAAAAACATGAATGCCCAAAATCATTTGTTCAGCTTAAGCTAAAATTAGGGCACTTGTCATATTTTTTCCGGAATACTGTGCACATACAATCTGTGAGACTGAGTTTAAAGACAGCGTGAAATTTCGAATTCATGTTTTCACATTGCCGTGTACAGACAAGGTCTGTCAAATCCCATTCCATGTCTGGATGCAATAAAATGCTCATGTTCAATTCCACTATCCAGACCATCAGCATGACCGGACACAAACATCTGGACCCAACTGTGGCCAGTGTTCTCTGTATTCAGACCACTAGTGCTCTGCATAGCTTGAATTTAGCTTGTGTTTACGTTATGGTTGAGTCATAATTATATGCCTGATATCATAAGCCTGATATTTCATTTTTAGTGCGTCTCATTCCTAATCTTGAAATTGAAATATAATCCATAATGAATTATTGAGCATTTCATTCAGGCACACAGACGTAAACAGATTTGGGCCAGCCAAAGCTTGCGTGTCCTATTAAATTGTATTTAAAATTACAAATGAACAGAGGTATTTTTAGGGGGTACTGGGATTGGTTGCCATAGATATGTTGTGACACTTTTTCAACCTGTAGACATGTGATACGATTTTCCCCAACTGTTCTCTTGTCCAGTGAAATGTTGGGCTGTTTAATAATGCTCAGCTGGAGGTGTCCATAGCAACCCGTATTACAGCTTAACCAGCTGTGCTGTTACAGGATCTGGAGGAAATCTTAGGCCAGTTTAATACCTGGAAAACATTTTGTCCCTCCCTGCATACTGCTTAATACATAGACAGAACACAGGGAGCCACTCGGCTGGTGTATCCTAATGCAATAGCTGATAAATTCTGTCCTTGAAAGAGCTCTTAGACTATATTTCACTTTGCCTAATATTATTGGTATTTTTTCTTTTATTTGCCCTGCCTGCAGCCTTTCACTGCTCATGACAGTGGCCAGTGAGGGTCTTAGGTCTGTGTGTTGTTATGGATTAATCAGCCAATCAGCATTGTCATGATGTCATTTCCCGGCAGCTCCAGAGTCATTAGTCACATGACCTTTACGGCTGAGGTGATTGGCTAGACCAGAACTGCCCATGAAAAAAGATGGCAGATTTTTAAATGCAATGCTATGAATAGCTCAAGGTATAGCTAGGCCTACTTAGATTATAGATCTTGCTTGTTATTGTTGTTTTGAAAAGCTGTATGCAAAACACTAATATATTATAGCTACATACAGAATCTAATTTAAAATATAAACTATTTTATTTTGGTACACAGCAACTCTGCATCCTAGGGCTTTTCAGTCACTAAAATATTTAGTTTATGCAAGTACATAAAAACAAAATTTGGTGCATTAATCACCTTAATTTCTAGCTTTGGTCTGAGGAGTTTTAAGCTATCAGTAATTTTGCTAAAACAGCAATGTGCAAATTTCTGTAAGAGGGATAATTTAGTTTTATCACGACTTTCCCTGTTAACCTAAACTAAATGTTTGTACTTTGTGTGTATTAACAGATTCTAAATAATCTTCTTATCACGATCACAATTAGCTTTAACTGTATTATGTGGGTGTAAATACAAGCTTTAGATCATCTAATGGTTCCAAACAGAGCTTGGTATTTCCTAGGAACAGTAAAGTTAAAAAGTATCAGAATGAAAGGTTTACAAATCAGACTTGTTTGTTGTAGTGATCAATCAATGAAAACAATGAGTGATGCATGAAAATTGTCCAGCTTCATACAGAAAAAAAAATCAGCATGCAAGGCTGTGATTTCTTCCTACAAATTACGGCTCTACATGCCATACTGACCAAACACAACGGATTGTCCCACTAACATTGTAGAGAAAAAAATCAAAAGAGGTACACAAATAACAACATTTGACTTCTGTGAATACCTCCAATCACATTTGAGTGACTCAAAATTAATGTGAACTGTGATTGCATTTATTTAATTATAACATTTTGTCCACTTGAGCTGCACGCAAATCAAATCACTAAACTGACTAAAACTTTGAACTTGTCAGGCACGAGTAACCAGCACCAGTTAATTCACTGTCTATGCATTTTAATTATGTCTCATGGATTACCGATATGGTAAGAGGAGTCTCTGTTTCATTCCAAAGGGCAGAGAAACATTAAAAATCAATCTCTTTCTATTACCACTGATACCTGTATTGACTGGCTCACAGCATTACAGCGAATTCACATATAAGAACAAACAGCAATCTGACAGACCTTGTTTTAGACAAAGCCTGACCTTTCAGGTTTAGCTGTGTGAGGAAGGGTAAAGTGTCACTGTGGGATGGTTCAGGGCCTCTGCGCTCCAAAGGCAATTTTCAAACAGAGCGGGACGCGCATTTGGACACCTCTCCAGTGAAGCGTTTACAGAGCGATGCCCTCGCCATCCTTCGCAGAAATTCAATTAGATTTTCTTTTGTGCCGTTTTGTGTCATTAAAATTGGAGGAAACGTATTTAACGATCAGGTGCCGTTTCAAAGCAAGCCACGTAACTGACCTGAATGATTTGAAATGGCAATGATTTTCATCGAACAAAGCAGAGAGAAGAGAGGTATTCACAAAAGATCAACAAATCAAAATCTGAATTCTACTCTGGGTTTAGCATTTGGGAGAGAGAGACAGACTGAAACAACTTGTTGACGTCACCCTGTGTTTTAAACAAAAGGAAAATGAAATGCTGTTGAAATTGTCCAGATGTTGTCTTTGTTTTCACTTGATAACCTTTTCTGTAGCTCAAATGGAGCTAGCAACATCAAAATCATGGGTTTAATTATTGAGATTATAAAATGCATAACTTAAATGCAATGCAAGTTGCTTTGGATAAAAGTGTCTGCTAAATGAATAAAAAGTAAACAAATAACCTGGGCCAGTAAACTTTAAAATGTGGGACACTGATTTAGGGAGGCCTGGATCACCCTAATTTATGTTGGCCGGCCTTGCCTGAGCAACTGTGAGAGAAAGTGAATGATTGAGAGAGGAAAAGAAAGAGTCAGATGATGAGATAAGAAATGACAGATTAGTTTTATAGATGCATTGTTATAAGGGCCACTGTAGCATAACATATATGCTCACTATGCTATTAAAATGCCTGAATATTGCAATAATATAAACATCTAAACATAAGGTAAAGATATTGATATAGAATATCCATAACAATATATTTTCTTCCTCTAAACCACACAGATGGTCTCAGAATAGCCACAACATGCTGTTCCATTTTGTGAAAGTTTGATTTGAAAGTTTGTAGAGCATCACGTTAGCAGCGCAAAGGTTGTGGGTTTGATTCCAAGGGAACACATGTACTGAAAAATTATATACCTTGAATGAACTGTAAGTTGCTTTGGAAAAAAGCATCTGTTAAATCCTAAATGTAAATGCATATTTCAATTAATATTTTATTGGATGAATATGTCACAAACATCAGTTAAAAAAGTCATTTATGACAGATATATGTGCCTATCGTGCAAAATAATTTTGCTGGAGTTCCTACAGGACACTTTGAAAATTGTTCAGCTCTCTTTAATGACATTAAGGCCATAAACTTACATGACTCAGTCATGATAACAGAGCTAGAATATGGTTCATAAACACAGACTTACAGCAAGAGATTCACTGCCGACATCAGAGTTTTACCCAGTGTCTCAGATTACCCTGATTTACCCTGTAAACAGATACACTGAGAGCATGCTTGAGTTTCATTTACAAAAAAATAAGGTCAAATAGTTTTTTTATGTCTTTTTGCACACTAGGGACTTGAGAGAGGAGTATTAACATCAGTTCATAACCCAGAGTGCTGATGTTACCCTGAATTGTATTGTTACATCTTTGGGGGCATAATTGCATTTCCAAGATGCGCGGTATCAAGTAGAGTTCAATCCATTTACATCAATTTGTATTAAATGAAAGTGATAAGATGGTCTCAGACTCTAGGCTAAATTGCATGAGGCTCAAGAACATGTGCAATAAAAAACGATTCACCACGGCCCGTAATGAAGCGCTTTGTGTCCTTTTGTCGTGAGGCACCTCATTAGCAAGCCGCTGCCCAAGGTAAGTGTCACAAAGACTGGGGTCAAATCTGAGGACAATTTTTTGTATAATTTACTTAACAAACCTCTTCAGCAGATGGTTAGAAGTTATATCAAATGACAGATAGAAATCTAAGTTGGCCTTGCTGGTCAGGAATAATATAACTTGATTACATATCAGATAATACCAGCAATTATTTCTGCTTGTGGCGACAGGATTTTGTAATGCTTTGTTTGTTCACTGTTAACACGCTGCACGTAGCGGGAGCAGAATTAAATAAGCATGCCAGTCATTACCGCCTGTGGGGAATTAGACTCAGGTGCAATGTTTCCTCACAAGACTTTAATTCACAGTGCAAATAGAGAATCCAGTGTCCCTGCTTACCACCTATGTGCTTATGGAAGTGTCTGGGCGATTGCCAGAGAGTTCATACAGTACTGACTATTTATAATCTGTAGTCTTATTTTTGCAGCAGGCTGTTAACTCATCACTGTAGCTGCACCTGCTTCCATTGTGTGGAAAGTTATTAACCCTCATTGGCCGCAATATATTTGGAATTTTCATCGTGCCCTCGCAACGCCTGCGTGCCAAAAGGAGCGAGAAACCTCACAAGTTTCACTCAAATGGTAGTCATCTCTTCTGCTACAGAGACTGCCAGAGGTCGCCCCGCAAATCCGACCCTCATCCATCTTACCCGAGTGCTGACTGAACTGTTGTACTTCTTCATACCACAAGCCACCAACTGCTGCACTTGCCAATGTTTGCAAAATGAATTTCCAAATGCTGAGGCCATCCAAAGATGATGCATAGCAGCCATTTCTCAACTGATTCATCTGCACAATCTGCCTCAGCGTGTATTTGTGCGTGTTTACGTTCTCAGTGCAAGAAAGAAAAGAGAGAGCGAGAGAGAGAGCAAGAGAGAGAAAGAGAGAGAGACAGAGAGAGAGAGGAAACATTCACCATGCCCAAAGGTTCTTGGAGGCCAAAAAAGTTAATCATTCAGCTGTCATGCTGTTTATCATTTATCATTGAATACTAATTAAATAGGAAACTGCAGTACTGTAGTTACTTATATGACAAATTAACTGGAGCACAGTGAAATATACCTGATATGTAATTATTAATCAACTGTAATTAAGTGGACAATAGTTGTGAAAACAAGCATGCAATGGGACTACAAAATGTCTCTGGTGGAACAAAAGATGGTGTGTTTGATCAAAGTTTTTGGTTAAAACTATTTGATAAAAGTTCTTGGTTAAATGAAAAACATATTTCCAAATTCATATTTTTCATGACTAAGGTAAAAACCAATATGCCAGTCATTCTCACACACACACGCACACACACACACACTTTTATATATGATGTTAACCTGACACCACCATTTATCATTTATCTACAATTGCCATGGTTACTAAACAGATGAAACAGGATTCTAGAAGTTTTTACTTCATCCATGTAAAAGGCAGAATCAAACAGTAATAAAAAATATATTTGATTGACAATCTTAAAGAAACTGATACATTTTTAAGAGTAACTTTTAACCCAATGTTTTTTTTCTCCCTCTCTTTTTCTTTCTATCCTCTTCATTCTGCAAGAAACATAAATTAAAAGCATGCTGTGACAGTGTTCAAGCTGATCTACATGACAGTCCTGGCAGTGGTGGGAGTTTCCTGTGGTCACTGAGCGAGCCCCAGACTTCTACAGGCTGATATTTGTGAAGGCACATCCACTAAAGCAGGTGTCAGGACCGGGGGAATGTTGCAGGAAGGGGTAATGGTTTCACTAATCTTGTATGTGCTAGACATCCCATTAAACTTGTAGGGACAAGATGTCAAGGGAACAATCAGTGGCCACTTAGAGCCACACAAAGCATGTGTCAAGGTTATTTCTCATGTAGAAATGGGAATATCTTCTCAGGTTATACTCGGGTGTCTTGGGAAAAACCTGTGTGGTCAAATTGGGTGTCAGCTACAGGTAAAAGTCTGACATTTGGATGTGTGGTAGATAGCCTGCTACAGGGAAAATTACTTTTGTTGTTCTGTCTCTGAATGCACTGCCATGTTGCTGATGGGGTGAGTCCTATTAAGAGACTGTTTGAAAAAGGGATTCAAAGCAACATATGAAAGACTCTTGGATTTTAATGCATCAATGCATTGCTTCAGAAACTGATCAGGCACATGTCACGTTTCGATTGCCTCAAAACTCTGAAACTCTTCAGGTGTTTTAACAATGATGCACCGAACTGACACGACCGACCCTCCACCCCATCCCATGATAGTTTGTCTAAGCGTACCTCTATTTTCTGCCTACTGGATTCAAAAATGGTGCGTATTAAATGGGCAATAGCTGGGTGTCAGCGATAAGCTCCCTGTTACCTGACAGCCGTTTATTAGGGTTTGACAGTGTACCAACCTTTTGGCTTAATTCACACTCACAAGCTGTCGTAACGATACGCACCAGGTGTGTGTGTGTGTGTGTGTGAATAAGAGCTGAGGTTACAACCTGCTCAAATGTCTGGCAGAAACAAACTGAAGTTTGATATCATAAAACTGGCAGGACTTTTCGTTGACACTAACCAGAGACAATCGATACGCTTCAGAATATCACACGCTCAGCATATTCAAAAGGACTGACCGTGTTTAATGTGTGGTTTCATTAATTAAAAAAAGACCATGAATTCTGATAATCGCAAATTCTCTTTTAAGCAGAGCCTGTGGCCTATCTAATTCTGAACAGGCTTAGCGAAAGAGATAAAAGCATTTTGTTTTGAAAGAGGAAAGCTTTTGTTTTTAATTTCTGAAGGGCACTTACTTTCGAAGAATTTGTTTACACTGAATATAGATTCTCAAGGGCAACAATTAGAGCGTTCACCCCAAGCCCTTATATAGAGCTAACAAAACATAAAGACTTAATATAAAGCCTAGGGGCTCTCATATATGAGAGAGAGGGAGAGAGAGGGAGATATAGAAAAAATAGAAGAAAAGACAGACAGACAGACAGACAGACAGACAGACAGAAAGAACCTCCACCATCCATTGCTTCTGGAAAAAATAAGCGCAGCATTACTACCTGTTGCTTGTTGCTTTAATATTCTAGATGCATCAAAATTCCATCAAACAAATTCTACCCTCGGAAGCTCAGCATGACAAGTGAAGGACTTGGCTTGTAGATAAGACTTGTCAGCCAGCAAGCTCGAAACAGAGCCATTCAGAAGCTTAGAGAGTAGAAAATAGGAGGCCGCTTTAGTGGTAAGTTAAAACTAGCTTGTCTTATTACATTGGACAGGGACTGGTTTAAAAGTCATGCTAGCTTAGGTGCCAGAGTGATGCATTTGTCTGTGTGAATTAGATTCAGATGGGTATTTGGTTTGGAGCATGCTGACAGCGTTGACAGTTTGGAGGTCAAGCACCTTCTCCATTGCTGTGTCGCACTGGGTGGAAATCAAAGTTGGGATTCGGTTTGAACACACACACACACACACACACACCCCACACACAAACATGTGAATGTGAACGTGCAGAGACAATAAGGACTGAACAATAAGTTGAACAAACATGCACACAACACTGATGAACAGACCAGCTCAGACCAGCATTTCCAAGCTAGTTAAGAAGCCTGGTGGGGACACCGGTAAACCATTGGTTATGAGAATGCTACAACTAACAACTTAAAAATAACTTTTTGTTATATATAATATATAATGTTAATAATACGTTCCACTAACATTACTGCAAGAACTTTTTTGATAACTTTAAGAGAACTTTTAGACGAACATTAGCCAATGTTCTAAAAATATTCCCTGCTGAAAGCATCCGGTGGTGATCAGCAACGCTGGTTTTTTAAACAGAAAACAACTGAGAAAAACTAAAAGACAAAATAGGGTGAGAACTTATCAGAAGAATACATATATATTCATGTATCATGCAAAGATCTCAACAGAACTAAGAAAAGTATGTGCTCTCCTTACAGAAAAATGACCCTAAATGTAGAGGAGACAGGAGCTAGTTTTACACTTTTTCCTCAAGTGAATATTTCTCAAGATGGGTTTATTTTTAGAAGTCAATTTCTGTATAGGCATATACCTTAGAGTCTAGTTAAAAAAGACTATTAAACATTTCCAAGTTCTTGCACAAAGATACAGCTCATTCAACACGTTGTTAACCTTGGTGACAGCACGTTCAAAAAACCTATATGTATCAATATTAGAAGTAAACTAGACTTTAAAAATCATGCAGCTAGTTTTGTCCTACAAAAGAAGAGTGAACTGTAAAGAGACATGTATTTATAACTTGTGTAGCACTGTGATCCGGGAACAAACACTGCATCAGTTCCTATTAAAATCTACACCTAAAATACATGTTAGAACACACTTGTCATCTTCTTTCCTGCATTCAAGGGTCTGTGAAGCTAATAAACGCCTCTCAAGGTATTTAAACAGTTGTGGCACTTCTCTGCGTTGTTCTTTAGCGCAAAAGCCTGACTCTTATTCACTAACCACTCCCAATCCAGCTTATCCAAGCTCTAAATGTGCTGAAATAGCACTGCGCAGAGAGAATTACAATGAAGTCATTGTTATTCTTTTAAGCACAAACATGCCTCTTTTCTTTGTCAATTAGGTTCAAAGTAGATGGTGGGTTATTTACGAAAACCAGCACTATTTGCCTGCCACAGTTTTCATCGTGCTATTACCATACCTCGTTCTATACGGCCGGCGATAAACAGAATTTCAAGTAATAAGATGTTTACGTACAACTTCTCTTAATCACGACAACAGCTATTCAGTAAATGATGGAGAATTTGAGAGTGTTGTGACTAGGCACATTTCCAGACGTGCAGTGCACTCAAACACACTTGAAGAGTAGAATAAGGCTTCTGGATTGCAGTGGTTGAGTCAGTTCCTATAAAGTATGCCAGAAAGCGGTAGCCCACAACCTAACCATCATATCCGGCCTGCAAGCTGGGGATTTGCTCCATGCAAACTGTCTCCAACACTGATTTTCTGGCCACCTCTGTGGATGCTTAGTGCTTCGATCACTTTAACACCACAATACTGCAAACAAACAATGCTGTCAGTGGCACAATTCATTTGTAGTCAATTCCGGCCTTATGTTTTCAGTGTGTTGTATAACGAAGGTTTGGTCCTTATCACTGCATCAGGATCATTCTGCATTAATGCCCCCCTCAAGCCAACGGCCCTGAGCTAAGCTTATTATGTAAAACACAGCGCACCGTGAGGGCCACAGCCTGGTGACTAAACCCACATTGGTGATGCACTTCATGTTTTGAAACATCTATTTTAAGCTCACTCTGTCTGCAGCTTTACTCAGAGGACAGACGTCAGGCTTGAAATCTCCTGTGACATTGAGTCGTCCCTTTGACGACTTTGTTTATGTCCCTCTACATCACAGGTAACACTATTTGCTCAATATCTTCTTCAGGAGATGAGAAATGTAGGAAAAAAACAAACTTCATGGGTTTTAATAAATAATACCTTGTGTAATATTTCTAAGCCAATAATGGATCAGAGATCATGTTGTACACGTTATGCATTTATATATGACTCGTGCAAGGGAATTGCACGAGTCTCTAAAATTCCTATAGATTATACTCCTTGTTACTGAAGCCTTCAAGACTAAAAATACATAAATCCATTAACACTATATGAATGTAAAATTGCCCATTTACTTTAATTCGTTAAGTAATGGCCTTAATAATTAGAAACAAACTACAAACAGAGTTTCATTGGCTGCAAGGCAACTTATCATTCCAGCATTACAAAATCTATTTCATTATAATTCAGAGGAGTAGCTCAGCTCACACTCCAAAGTAATTGAGGCGATATTTTAAAACGGTGGCGTTTCTAAGATGTTTTTAAAATGTGATAATTTGTTCATGCATGAATATTGAGAATTTTCTCGCTTCATGTATTTGCACCAATAAACTGTTTTAAATTCTCACCTGGATGTTCCTATAGATTGTAATGAATTCAAATAAATACTCCCACTTTCATATTTAGTCCAACAGACCTGTTTTTGTGGGTTAGTACTGGTTGGCTTTTCTGATCATTTGAGATTAATTCAGATATTGTGCACAATTCCTTTTTTGCTTCTAAAAGAACAGCAATCTATAACTTTTCTGGTTTGTGCGTAACAGATCAGTGTTTAAAACAATCTTGTTTGCCTTATTTGCAATGGTAAATTTGTAATAATTTAGAATTAGAATTTAAGATGATATGTCCAATGTCCCCCGTAACATATAATTGTGGCTTTATTTGACTTCAACACACATAAAATACAAATACACAAGGGAACCTGCAGTTTTATGCTTCAAACAGAGATGGCGATAGAGAGGCAAAAGTCACAGATTGCAGCTTTAACATTTACAGCATACCTCGGCATTGCTACAGTAGCTTCATGCTCTAACAGTTACCAGAACTATAGGAAAATGTTTCAGTAGACAGACACAAAATGCTGCAAAAGTAACCGTTTGTCTGGGTCATTTTGCTAAAAAGGTTTTTGCAGGAGGATCCAGTTGATCTTCCTTCACCCCATACTGTGGGTTGTGTTTGCCCCCTATCATTAATGGCCGATCCACTCAGTGTTCTTCTATCTCTGCTGGCCCATCATCTACCCCATGATCAATCCCTCAAAGTGATTTGCCATTAACCTTGCCATCGTGATGGACTTCTGTGGCCAGTGGCTGTAGACCAGCAATTTTTCCGGTTTGTAGTTTTATAGGAAAATAATGACCTGAATCCCTGTTGTAATCTTTAACAGTGGGGAGAACATTTGCAAGACATAAGGCTCTAAAATGCTTCAATTCCTTGACAGGACGGACTTTGCCAAAAGCCACTGCTTAAACCCCTCCGGAATAGGATTGTCAATTCCAGTTTCCCAAGTGATCAGCAGCTAATTTTCATCTCAGCCCTAATTATATAAGTCAATTACATAAATGTTAACAGACAGGGAAAGATTAAACTTGATTCTGTTGGGATTACTTACAACATTACAACATTTAGCTAAGACAAAGACCCAAATAGTCAATTTAAACACCTTCAAATTAAGGTTTAACATAAAGGATGATTCTGAACAGGTACAATATTTACAATAATACATTATATACAATATATTTCTTTTGTGTTTTAGCTCAACTGGTAGAGCATTGCATTAGTAGCAATAAGGTTGTGGGTTCAATTCCCAAGGAATTCTCTTAGAGTCGCTTTGGATAAAGGCATCTGTCAAATGCATAAATGTAAATGAAGTCTCTTTTGGCCATTGTAAAAAACTTACATGGAATAAAAGCCACAAAGCTCCTATATTAATTTCATAAGGTTTTGATTCCTGAGCTATTAGAGCTGTAACTCATTAAGAAATTTTTCCAGATTTGACTCATTAAATCATTGATCCTAAAACGTTACAGCTAGCAGGGCTGCAAGCAAAAATACAAATAAGGATTATTTACGATTTTATTTTCAATTCAATTCAATCTATTTGTATCGTTTTTTCATATAGCTACACATTTTTCCAAAGCAGTTCAACAGAAAATAAAGATTTTCTTTAAATACGTTCCACTCTCCCTTAAAGCAGCATAGTTATTACTTTCATTTAAAAAAAGAAAATAGCAAAAATAGATATTATCTACATCTTTCATTCAAAAGTTCGAGGTGTCCAACTAATGCAGTAGAAATACACAATTTAATTTTGATATAATACTGCAGAATAACAGTAAATTCCAGTTCCATAAGGCATCCCTGCTGATTTGCTAGAAAAAAAAAACAGAAATAGCAATATACTGTAGTTGTTTAAAGAGCTGCTCCTTTTAAATATTTTAGTTCCTCAAAGGGTCCTATTTATTTTAAAAGTTGCATTACCTTCTGTTCTTTAGATATAAAAGCAACTCAAACGGACAAAATGCAGTTGTTTTACTTTTATGTGTCTCCTGTTGTTTTGTCCAAGAAATTGCTTTGAAGTAAATATATAAGTACTGCATACTGCCCAAACTCCAAAATTGTGTTGTAGGATGATAAATATCATTGGGTGCAAGTATTCAACTCTCTCACAAATACTGCATATAATTCACAGCATCTCCTTAAGGTTCGACTTAAAGCCTGCCAGTGCATTTGAACTCACAAAGCCTTTTTTTTTCACTGGCAGTCTCTTTGGGGAGCGTCCTCAACGCAACATGTTATATTGTGCAAATGAATTTCCCATATCACTTTAATTTCCACTCTGCCAACATAACATTTAAAGTGCGCTTCAAAGTTATGGCTCTGTGGGATACGGTTGTGTAAACTGTGTGACTAATGTTCCATGAACCAGACATCATTGGAGGTTTCCTCAATGTGCAACTTCCAACAGTTAGTTAAATCCATCAACGAGTCCTTAGTTGTCGCGCAGGTCATGAGAGAGCAGAATCTCTCTCTCTATCACCTGACAAGCTAACTACATAGAGCCAAATGCCTATGATAAAATCATAATATTTCATCCCTAATCTCAAAACATTTCACAAAGGAGTTATTTTGCTATCTTGTTGTTAGTGGGGCGTTTATTTTTTCTTGTTTCCTTAGATGTGGAGTTTTTATATTCTCTCCAGAAGAACTCCAGTTAAACTTGTAAGTTTGTAAATTGGTAAGCAAGACATTTGGATAGCTTCAAGCCAAATAATTGGATTCCTTCAAAAGGAGGAAGCTAAACACAAACTGTTGTTGAACTCACATTGGCAATTAGGATTCCAGACACTTTATCTCTGGCTTTTAAAATTGTATGTATTCATCTACCGGTTCATTTCAGACTGACATATCAATAATTCGGGTGTTTCCCTGCTGAAAAAAACAGCTAAAACCAGCCTAATCTGGTTGGCTGATCTTAGCTGGTTTAACCTGAGCCTTCCAGCCTGGCAAAGCTGGTCAAGCTGACCAAGTTGGTTTTAGCTGGTAGGTCAGCTAGTCTTCCAGGCTGACCAGCTTTATCAGCTAAAAAAGTGCTTAAGACCCCTCTAAAACCAGCCTGCTAAACCAGTTTACCAGATAGAACCAGGCTTGAAAACCAGCTTAGGCTGGTCTTAGCTGTTTTGTTCTGCAGTAGTCCTCGATTTAGAGTGCACAGACTGTTTTTTTAGCCAAAGAACATCAGCCCACCTTGGTCTTCTGGGAGCTGGTGCTGTTTGCTGTGAGTCTGAGGTAAATGTCAGGCTCTTCGTACGTATGTTGCTCTGTTGTATTGAGCATGAATAGCCTCGGGGGAAGTTTTGTCACTATCGATCGGGGACATTTTACTCATGCTGATTTCCTTTTCCTTCTGAATGTGGTTGTAACACTGGTTTATCTGCACTCCTGTTGGACCACTCAAGAGGAGGCCGTGGGACGAATAGACGAGAAAATACAGGGAATCAGGGCCTCACAGTCCAGCAAAAGAAAATGCCCTCACATAAACTGTTAAAAAGCCATTTATCCACATGTGATCTACAAGTTATACAGACTTCCTGTACAATAGATTGTGGGTAGGATTCCCAAGGAACACACCTACTGATCAAACACATAATGTTTAAATGTGCTGTAAGTAACATTGAGTAAAGTCTGCCAAATGCATAAATGTAAACGCAAAAGCAGCGAAAGCATTGTAAACAAACCGCCTTCTCGTGTATCCCAAACACAGGCAGCCACTTCCTGCACAGAGAGAGCGCTGGAGTAATCTTTGAGAGCTCTGTGCATTAGGCTTCAAATGATCTCATTCCAACTGAGACTTTGGAGCGCGTTTAAATTGGCTCCTATTATCAGAGTGACTCATTTCCACTTGTTCGGGTGACGCAGAGTCATTACCAGAATTCTCACCATAGCGTCAACCCCAAATTGGCTTTCTAAATGTACCCCGTCTGACTTGAAAGCAGAAAATATTTAATTTACATTCAAGTTTTTGCATTCAAGAACGTATTTTTTACATAAACGTAAGTAAAACGCTACAGCCAACGTGTAATACTCTCTGTTATCTATAAGAATTATGCGTGAGTTTCCCTTCAAAAGTAACATGCCGACGTATTCAAACATTTATACGAGTTGGTCCTTGACAAGTTATTAAAGATAAGGACTATGAGAAGCCCCTCAGAACTGTAGCATGTCATCCTTTATATTAATGATTTCCTGGAGAGAGAAACTTGTTCCACACAGAATTCATCTTTGCGAAGCTTTGCTTTGTTTGATCGACATCTTCTTTGTTCCAAAGAGTTTGCATTTGTCATCCTCCAGTAGCACAGGTAATGATCAGACCGCATGATAATCATATCCAACGTCTCAAACCGTCACTTTTGAAATGTATGACATATTATACATAAACCCATTTTTCATTCCTCCCAGACAAGTTTTTTCATCAACAATACACTGTGATTAAATGCCCCCGAAGGACGGATATTAGTTTGAGCTGTTATTGGTAATTATTAACACTTGTGCTCAATCAAATCTTTCTGACAGAAATCCATTGGTGGTACATTATTCTGGTGCACACCTTGTGATAAGACATGGATCACAATTATTTGACCAATGAGTATTTGATGTAACTAAAGTAAAAACATGTGGGGTTTTGCACCTTGCTAGTCTAAAAATAGAAACTAATTAGCTGTCATTTTTCAGGGTAACTTCCTATACAAGCAAGTTTACGCTGAACGTTAAACAACGTTTAGGAATAGTCTAATAATACGGTAAATATTAACAAATGTATTGAACTGATGAAATTACAAAGGAAAAAAATGGGATGCATTTAGATGCTAGCTTTCCCCAGCAACAAAAAAGAAACAATTTGTCCCAGGCGGAAGAATTTCATGCAACAGCATAATGAGAACAAGCACATTGCAAAAGCAGGACAACAAAAATCATTGCCCAACAAAACTGCACATAGCTACAATACAGCAGAAAACACTAACCATTATCCTCATCTTAAAGCGAACTACACAGTCAAATAACTTAACTGGGGCTCTACAGAAATGTATGTATGTATCCACTAACCCGCCGTGATTACAAGTAGTTTGTTTAATGATTTGGCTTTAAACAAACACATTTGTTCAGTATTTGTTCATGGGGTGGGAAAACAGACACAAAAATCCTCTATGGTCCACTTTGTCCCAGTACAGCTGCTGTGAAACTTTGCTCTAAATTAACAGCTATAAACAGCCACCGGTTATACAACTATCTATATAGACCGATTTTACTGGCCAGTTTTGTTTCCTAAAGTTAAATGACTCTAAATGTTTACAATACTGTGTTACAGCATTTAATTCATTTAATGAAAATGTCCGGCAGCATTTTAAAGGCAAACATAAAGAAATCTATTGTGTGCTTGTTTGGTTGTTGTTTAAAACAACTTGTTATCTTTAATTTACATCGTAATTTTATCTAGTTATTGCTCTCTTTCAACTTAATAGCTGAACCCACTTATCTACAGAAGAAGACGCATGCATAATTAATAGTATAATAATCATTAAAAGATGAGGTTATAGATGCTGCTCTATATATAATCTATAATTGCTTCTTCTTTATACAAAATGGCCTGAGAAGTTAACACCCTTTTTTTGATTATCCTCTTTGATGAGTTCTAAGTGCCAGGTGCTGTACCAAAACCAGACAGGCTGCAGTTACCCTGCCAACACTGGGCAAGAGAATAATTAACTCCGCGTTCCAATTAGAGAGACACAATCCTGGGAGAGCAGTAAAATACGTGAATCAAATAAGGTAGAGTATACTCGACAAGAGTGATCTCAGAAGACACAGATAAATACATTCGAACGAGGCAGGAAATGGATAAAAGACACTGTAAAGAAAAGAGGGCAAGAGGGACGTAAATCTAAGACAAATGAAAACTGACTGATGGGAAAAACAGCTCTCTTGTAATTTCTTTCATTTCTGTCCTCTGTCTGGTTTCCGATGCATTCTGTGGTTGCGTTTGCAATGGAGCACTAGCTTATTGCATACTGTTTACTGCATACTGCATACTGTTTACTGCATAGTATGCACTGTAAAAAAGAAATTGTTAATAAACCTGCTGGGTACATTGAACAATTCAGACCTTGTTTAATTCAGAGAGTGGTGTTCAGTTACCTTCAGGAAATTTGTTTTTATCCAATTTTCCCTAAATATATCATAACTTTTGGTTTTTAAAAAAAACATACATATATACTGTGTACACTATATATACTGCAGTACATACTACAGGTACAGTAATAGCAAAACAGTAGTATATTTTTCTCGTAAAAAATAATACCAATTAGACATTCACTGGAGCATTTTTAAAAAAAGGGACAACAAGACAAAAATAACAAAAAGGGGCGGCTGGAAAGGACACAGATGAGGCCTTATTTAGACAAACACCCAATTAATGCCACTGCGTGTTGGAAGACAAAATCAATTATGTAGTAACTCATCACAAATTCTATTGGCAGAAATCTGCTCTTGAGTTATTTATTATGGCAGGCCTCTAAGTTTGGCTGTTTTAACAGCGTGAATTGTGTGTCTTGATTTAGAAGGACACTTTCTACTACACAAAGGTAAAACACAATCTGACCAACACATCTCCTTGTGAGACAAAAACAACGTATGGAAAACACTAGCATTAAGAAAAGACATGTTTCAATTTGCTGTACTGCATGTGAAAAGGCTTGGATGGCTGTGCAAAGGTGATTGTTTTTGTTGGTATACTACCGTGAATATTTGGTAAAACATGCCATTAGTTTGTGAGGACTAAAAATAAACAAATTTACAAAGTTAGTGTATTTAATTTGCTGCATAATTTCCATTCATTTCTTTAAGCACCCTGCTTGCCCTCAATTATGTACTAAAATGCACTAAAAACACAAAGCCAACAGAAATCTTTCTTCTGGTTCAATATATTGTGAAAAGTGTTCTAGATTCTTGAATAACCCTCTTTAAATGCAAATAATACGGCATACCTGACAGATCGCAATATATTGCTTCAATTTAAAAAGACCTTATGCAAGTGCCCTCAGAAACAGCTTTATTAAAACCACCTTATATGTAGCCGCTTTAAAAATGAGTTATTGGATCTGACCACACTGTAATATAATCAAAATATTGCGTAAAGCATAGGATAGTCTCCAACCATATTCAGAGAATTGGAATTTAAACTACAAAAGCAAGTTAATAACACCTCAAAAACACCACAGAAGCACCAAAACACTTATGCTGAACTTAACCAGACAACATTTGTGGTGCTGAAGCTGGTTTTGACAATGTTATAAAGGACTAAGGTGACAGACCTGGTTTTACCTCACATTATCTGACTCGCACCCTCAAGCAGCCAGAGTTTGGCCCTTAACATCTCTGGTGTCAGCGTGTAATGTGATATAAAATGGACTGTACGCAGCAGAACATGACATTGGTACAGTATCCCCACAGCAGACAGGTCGTCAATATCCAAACAGCAGTCATGACTAGCCACAGAAGGACCATTGCTAACTATGAAACAAACGTCAATATGCAAGGCTCAGAAAAAAGATGTAAATATTCCAACAAGGTATTTTCACTCTGATACGATGTTAATTGCAAATAATGCTACATTAGGTCCTCAACAAATCATGCTGTTGTGCTCTATTCTTATGCAGCTCATCAGCCCATTGTGATTTAGAGCAGAGCAGCACATGTTGGGTCTCATTTAAATCACCTCTCATCAGAGCACTGAGGCACAATCTCACACTCACACTGTAAGTCATCAGTGAAATCAGTGGCATTTAGTATTTCTGGAATTGCTTCCCTGCTGATTTTCATGATAGTGCAGCTGTGTCGACTTGCCATCCTTTAGTTCTGTTGTTTGGTTGGGTGAAATATTAAACAATTAAAACCACTACTGGAAGTTGGACAGCGGTTTTAACAACCAACATTTATCAGTGACCCAGTCAGATTAGTCTTTAAAAATAGTTCACCCAAAGATTAATATTCTGTCACCTTGTAATCACCACCACACTTTTGTTTTGTGAGCTATTTATAGCAGAAAGTATAAAGTGCTCTTTTAGATACAATGAAAGTTAATGGCTGTCAAACAAGCTTTTTATGGCGAGAGGAGAGAAAGTCATACACGATTAGAATAAGGGTGCGTAAATAATGACAGTTTTAATGTTTAGATGAACTATCCCTTAAAGTCAAATGACCCAAATATAGATTTAAATGTTTTAATACTCCACTTCAACATGAAGTCACACTCACTTAATTTAACCCATTAATGTTTTTTTAATTTACTGCATGATTCAACTATTAAATCCTTATTTAAACCTCAAAACTGTGCACTGTAAAGCCT
>JAZGTK010006113.1:0-21305 GCA_036877625.1 Ambastaia sidthimunki
AAGAACACTATAAATGTTATGAAGATGCTAGTTTTTTTTCTCAATCAAACTGTAATTTTATTAAATTATGCAAATAGTCTGAAAGCATGTAAATAAACTGGGCCACATACTTAGTATACAGATTAAACAAGTTAATGGGACTGTATAAAGTGTTTTTCGAGTGTTTGTTTTCTCAAAGTCTATAGTGCCAAGAGTCCATATGTTAAGAATCACCTATAAAAGACGTAAGTAAACACTGTCTTAATTAAACACCTGTTTGCTCTTCCTGTTCCAGGGCAGTTCACCTCATATTTCTCTTTCTCTGCCTCAAACTGACCTATATTTACAACAGTCAGACTTGACGAGGATTATGGGTGATAAGCGCACACACGCACTCAGACGTAAAATGAACGAGCATACACACTCACGTTTGCTGATTGTCTGTGCTGTGCCCTTTTAAAGAGGATTACGGAGGCTGTAAAAAGGCAGTAAATTATTGACAAAAAAGGACTGGATTTAGATTTCAGGCCAGCCGGGGCTAAACAGGAAAGAAAACGAGATAAAGGTCATCCAGGACCAGTAAGCAGTCAGAGGAGCTGTGGATTTTTAGTTTTCCTCTGGATTTAGCCAGCGTTCCGAGTGATGAGCTCAATTACAGCACTCACAAAATCTTTCCTGATGCCAGGGATTCAGGAATACCTACAAGTGTCCACAACTCAATATCTGTCAGGACTCTAGGGACAAAGGTTTTTTTAGATGGCTTTGCTTTCTTTTTTAAAGTTCAAATCTTCAGGGTACAACTATCCCATAATTGCACTTGAGCAATGACTGAAATTCTGATGTCGAGCACTACAGAGGATACTACAGAGGCTCAAAGGTTTGAGAGAAAGGTTCAGGAGAGTTTGGCACACTGGGAAAGGATAACTCACTGAGCAAGCAAAAACAGGACTGAGGGGAAATTTGCAAGTGAAATGCAGGGCGTTTTCCCAGCACTTCCATGGGGATTAGCTTAGCAGTGACCAAGTTATGCAAGAACAAACACATAGCACACACAGTAATGTCACATTTATCACACAACCCTAAGCCTACATTTAAAATTTCAGTGCATAATTTGTTTCATACCATTTGTGCTATGGACATAAATTTTTTCTTATGACAGACTTAACATAAAGGAAGCCATTATCAAAACTCAAAACTACAGACCAGAATATCATTAATATTAGGGACTGGGCTCTTTTGACGTGCTGACTACAATGAAGACCATAGCAACCACATAGCAACACACTAAAAACTATGAACACTTTATCAATAATCCAGCATCACCCTGACTAAACATAAAACATTCAAAAACAAACTGTGTTATAAAAACATAAACACATTTCTCCCTTATATTTCAAAGAGAAGCATTTAGGCCAGAGGTAGGCTAGAGGCTTTAAAGCAAAAAGATAAAAAGCAAAAAATAGCAAAAGTAGTTTTTTTTTTTAAAGCAAAAGTAGGTTTTGCTCAGATTTGTCAAGCTTTGCTGATTTGGTTATTATATAGTTTGGCAAGCACACACACACAAGCTGGGGAAGACACACATTTACACACACACAAAGACATAGAATGGAATGCTGTTGTTTAGAATCTTCTAATGTAAATCAGGCCACATCATGACATCATCACACTCCTAGCATGAAAATGAGACGTGGCCACACACACAGACACAGGGATGCAAATGCTGTCTACATCATCAGTGACCAAGGGATTACACAGGGAAAACTATAGTGATAAATGTGTTTTGTGAGTGTACATACAGGTATACATACAGTATAAAAACTGAGCAAAATGAGCTTCATTTGAATATATATATACTTATTTATTATTAATTTTTACTATTTAAATAAGGAAATTGTAAAAAGAAAAATGGGTAAATGTTGCAAGCCAGACTCGAACATGTAGCACCCATATAAGCACCCCAGCTCAATAAATTGAAACACTTGTGCCAACGCCAAACAATCAATTAACACTCGATTTCATCCAGAATGCTGAGGAGGATTTAAAGATCACGAATGTGAGAACGCTCTCACTTAGTAAGGTGTGTGTGTGTGTCTTACGAGTGTACTTAGGAAAGCAGGATAGTTAAAATAACACAAGGCAGGAGAATGCCAAGTTAATTAAGGTTTCATTTTAGTCGATTAGCCTGAGAGAAGATACACCCTCATCCAACACCAAGAACAGGAGAGCCAGAGAACAACAGCAGAAACAAGGTACGGTGGAGGATCAGCCAGAGGGAAAGTGGAAAGTAGCACAATACACACGCCTGCATACATACAGCAGATTTAAAATAAGCTGCAGAATATTACGTTTAGTGTTTGCGTGTGTGTGTGGATGTAAAGGTTAAACATTGTAACCTGCATGACCCATATAGCATACTACTCATGCATACTATGCGTACTTGAACATAAGAGTTGGGTTATTAGTTATGGTTATTAGTTGGGTTATTAGATAAAGTTGCAATTGCAACAGAAATAGTGCACAGCACAACAAAATAAACAGAACAAACTACAAATTAAGTCTTCGGTGATGGATATCAGACCTGCGGATGAGCAAATAAATTACCCAGAAGGTCACAAATCATTCTGAGTGTGAGACGTAATCCAGTGACACTGTAGGATGAGTGATGAGCAACACACACTTTTCCTTTAAAGATAACATAAATAGTAACAGTAATGATGACGGATAACCTTGTAACTATAAATTGTACCGTTATAGGGATACCATTTACATGTGCAGAAGAGCAGAATATACAGTATACAGCACAATATAAAGAAACAAAATAACCATAGACCAGCAGCTATAATGAATGCTTGAAAAAACATGCACCCTCCTTGTGTCATCACTTGTATTTTAAATGAATATATAGTCATTTATAATCAGCTTGTGGTGCTAACATCAACTTCTTGGCTAAGACTAGTTTTCTGCTTGCCAAGAAGTTAATTCGGTTTAACCCTAATCATGCCCTGTGGCGAGTAACTTGACAAAAATATTTATTTTCTGCTCTGTGTCTCTGTGTGGTGGCTTATTTTCATGATGTGGCTTTTGTTGTGTTGCATTGTGGCTAATTTCTTTTTCTGACTTTGGATTGCTTTGCTTTTTTGTTGTGTTGTGCAGGTCACTGCAGTAAATGGATAAACAATAGACTGACGGGTGCATGTACACACCATTAAAAGGTGAATGAGATAACAGAAACCATAAGCCTCTTACAGTTAAAGTGGCATGATCCAATGAGTGCTGTGTGTTGTATGTGTATATGCAGAAGCTGTAGATATCTGTGTTTGTATATAACCACAAAATCAATAAACACGACTGTCTTTCAGTGCCATTTCTCATACATTGGTGGTTTCTGAGCCCATGTTCCAGAGGGCAGCTTGTGAATGTGACATTCTAATGAGATTAAAACATCTAAAGTTATTAACGTAATTGCCATATCTCATCTCAGCAAAAGCACTGTGCGCCAGTGACGGTGACCCGGCTTAATGAGGGATGATTTAATCATTAAATATTTTTCATCAAATGATTTCCAATTTGGAATGACTGTTTTGGAATATTTTGGAATTACTTAGTTGGTTCTAATTTTAAAGTGAGGTACTATGCGGCAAAAAATGGAACTGTAAATTGTTATTTATATGACTAATAATAATTGTTATTAGGGTGGCTCCGCTCCAAACTCACACCATTGGTTGAGCCAGTGTTGTCACAGCAGACCACTAAAACTAACAGAAAGCTTAATGCTACAGTCTACAATGCTACACTGTATTACGCATTTTTAAAATGGAAAAAAATACACACTTTTAAAATGTGTTGTTATGTATAGGTTTATATACTTCTGTTAAATGTTTTACAACATTTTGTGTGATACTTCATAAGTGTGCAATCATTCAGGGGCTGAAAGAGATTTTAGTGTGACCTTTAATCTGACCTTAAGCATGCTGATTACTAAAGATCACGAGTGGAAAGGTTACAGACTCTGTGTGTGTGTGTGTGTGTGTGATTCAGTATGCAACATTTATGAGTCATCTGGTGTCATATTTTATTAAATAAATATGCGTTTAGAAATCAACATTGCCCAAACACAACCATTGGCAAAATGTATAGTAAAAGTATTTACAATATTAAAATTTAAAGTAAAAAAGAAAATCCTTTTAACCCTTTCCGAGCCATTTCTGAGCAAATAATAAAATCTTATTAGAATATTAAATATATAACTGTAGTAGGTCATCAGGATGTCTTTGCATACTGAAAATTAACATACTACTGGCTATAATGTAAGAGCAGTATGTTTCCTATGATTGTAATAGCATACTATAGTAAAGACTGTACAGAACATTATGATGATGACATTGGCACACCTTGCACGACAAACTCGAACACACATTGTCCACATGAGCATCAAGGCTCAACATATTTGGACTGCTGCACCACAGCCGAGTGTCGTCAATAGCACAGATTAAGTGAAAGCTAACTTGATTGATTCAACAATGAACGTTCTTAAATGTGTCAGAGGTAAAAAAAAGAGATTATGGTGCTATAAAAAGGGAATAAAACAAAGAATGAGAGAATATAAAAAAAGATAAACAGCTGTTTTCTTAGACAGGCTATTAAAACTGAATTAATTCTAGAGGTTTCTATTCAGCAGCTTTCCTGCTGCTGAGAATTCTGGGTAAGGCAGCAATGAATGTGCGACCAATGAACAGCAAGCGTCAGTTATCAGCAAAAGACACAGACTTGAAACTCCTCATGCTGGTTAACAGCCCAACGCACTGCAGTCACCCCTTCTTTATAAACAAGATAACAAAATGGATTAACTGCTAGTTGTTAATCCATTCCAAGTGTGTCAGTCGTGCCGGGCTGGTTTCTCTGGAATCTGTCTTTCTAGCGCTGCGGGTCAGTTAAGTTCATCTAGACAACAACCACACTGTCAGAGCTTAAAACCTTACACCATAGGTGCAGCTTACACGATATTACTTTTAATGTCTTTATCTACTCTCTATCTTTCTCTCGCTCGCTCTCTAACCGAATCACTGATGTTGAATCGACTTATGTGGTGAGGGAATATAAGGAGAGCGAGAAAGTGATTATCTCTTTAACATTTGCCGTGTGTGTGTATCTAAAGGATGCTGACAAAGACACATTTGTTGGCCTTAGGGTAACTTTTCTCTGAACGCGAACGAGAGTAAATAAGAACAGATGAAAAAAAAAGTCCCCTCGCAGGCAGTGAGTCATCACCGGGTAATTGTCACACGGAGAAGTCAGTGTGTCAGGAGCCGTAGAGAAACTGCCGGCAGTTTGCCGAGTCTCGTTTCAACCGTTTCTTAAAGAAGCCTTGGCATAAAAAAAAAATCACTTTCAAAATTTCTACAGTCTGAGCATCAAGCTCCAACTTCTGCGATTTTCTGACGCAAGACAGATCAACACTGGAACTGTTTATCGATTTAAACTTTAAATTGAATTAAATACATTTGTTGATTCACATAATTGGAAAAGGCATTACAAAAGTGGTTTTACAAGTCAATCAATGGTCAGTTTTAATTGAACATGCATTTTGTCAATTGTTGGTATATGTATAGTACACAAACAGAATGATGTCCTTGGCCATTGCGTCCCTGCATCCCCGTTGCGTCGCAATGTTTTTCTGCATGTCGTGCATTAAACGCTGCCTTTTAAAGACAGCATGTCACTCAATAAACAATTTTTAATTTTAAATCATCTTAAATAACAAACACAGTTTGGTAAATATACATGCATTTCTTTTGGCAAATAAAATAATATATAGAGAAATAAATGCGATGACAGAACATGTGAAAGAGAAACAGAGTGTGAGGGAGATACGCAATGACGACACTGCAGGCATTTGCATGTGATCAAAGATGAATTCATCTGTACACATACATACATACATAAACATGCTTTATCATCTACACAGCCAACAAAGCATCAGAATTAGCATCTGCCTTGAGTTTGTGCATAACCTAGATCCATTTGTAATGCAGTTCACACTGCAATCAGTTCAGAAAGATTCCAGGATCAGGAATGGCTCCAGATCTGTCCTACACACACAATGACACACTCATCGGGGACAGCAGGCATGACAGCCACATCTGATCTGTCAGCTCACGGTCTCTGAGGACGTTCTGTGAGCGTGTGTGAGTGTGTCTGCGTGCGATCAGATCACGATCCTTTAGCTCTGAATCTTGTCAATGCCAGTAAATCACTCCTGATAACAATAATATCACATACAATTGGGGACCCAAAAGTCTGGAGCCACTCTGGAGCCAATCAGTGATATTCAAAATCTATTTTTTAAATTTAAACTTGGAAATTAGACAAATGTGTTTTAGGAAAAAAAAGATTTAGGAAAAGGATTTATTGGTAGAGAATTGTGGTAGCACTGCAAAGGTTGTGGGCTCGATCCCAGGGAACACGTGTACTGATAAGATGTATATCTTGAATGCACTGTAAGTTGCTTTGGATAAAAGCATCTGGCAATTGAATAAATGTAAAAGAGGGTCCTTGGAACATCATACTGGAGAAAACATCATGTTTTTTTTTTAAACAAACTTCTGGTTTCCAGATAAGCCCATAAGCCAAAGGAAGACATATCAAACACTGAAAACGTATAAAAAAAATGCTTTTTGTTCAAATGTTGAATATTATGTTGTACCTGATAATATTAGTTATTAAAACAAAATTTATTTTCAATCATTGTGCAGTACAGAGGCATATTGTATTAGTCTCAGAATTTTGGACCCCAGTATAAATATATTCTGTTTATCGCTGTCCATGGTGCTGAACAGGACCAGTTACATTAATCACAGTTCGCATGTGGTTTATTTCTGTGTGTATATGCAGATCCCATCAGATGCTTTTCTGCAATGCGCTGCATTTCAATATAATTTAATAATTCCATTATTTAATCATTCCAAACACAGAAAGGTTTTGTTCCTTGTTCTTTCTGCAGTCTAGTTTCATTCAGTGCACTCGGTCGCTTGGCTGGTATTCCCTGTGTGGAGGTACACACTGTGACTTTACATTTACACACACAAACAGGATCACGGGTAACTGAAGCCACGCAGGTAGTATTTGTGAACGAAACCATCCAGGGACTGTGAAATACAAATAGCTTTTCTTTTCCATCACCCCCAATTATTCATATAAACCAAAACTGCTTTTAGGAAAGAAAAACAACATAAAAACAAATTTCTTATTTGTTTCTCCTACAGGGCTATGAGATTAAATGGAGCAAATGGAGATTAAGGTCCCATGCTTCTCAGATTTCTCTTAATGAACCAATATATCTCATGTCTAATAATAACAGCATTTTAGAATGGCCCCAATAATCTCACAAGCTGTGCGTTTAGCCAACATCCCAAAGAATAGCTGATACCAGAATATCTAGTTCAACAAAACCACTGGCTGGTGTGTGTACAGGCCAGAGGTCGTGTCCCTTTGGGCTGTGAATGGTGCAGGGTGGCCAACAGCTACTCTCACTGTAGCAAAATACAGTGTGATATAGTCTTAACACACAGTCTGCCTGGCATTTGAGGTATTGCAACACACACACACACTATAGGATACATTTCTGAGAGTGCGCACAAACGCCACTTTTTGTATTGTGACAGAAGGATACTATGTAAACACAATTATGTCAATCCAAACAAAGTAAAATATGCTCACACACAAAACTACAAATAGGCAACATCTCATTCCCTGACACGAGCAACGTGTGAACACACACACACACAACAGCCATCTGTCAGACACAAGTCTCCTCTGTGCTCTGGCTGTCATAGATATAATACAGCCTGCTGATTGGCTAAATCTGTTACCACCTTAATATATCGCACAGAGACCTGTGCTAAAACACACACACAATTAATAACTCACTTTTCACAAGAAGTTCAAACACACACAGAGGAGACTAGAAAAGCAGAAGAAAATAGAAAAGATGAGGGGGAAAAAAGAGGAGAGGGTTAGGACATGAAATAATTGTGGATAGGTAGTCACAATAAATTTCAAACCTCTAAAAAACTTCTATTGTTCTCAAATTAATAAATTAAGCAGCTGCTTTCATGCAAAGCAACTTACAGTGCAGTCAAAGTTTGCATTTTATCGCTATGCATGTTTCCTGGGAATCAAACCCATCACTTTGGTGTTGCGAGCACCATGCTCCACCAACTGTTTGTGCTGTTTCCTCAGCAGTGCCCCCCACCCTTCACCTTTTTGAACAGGCTGATATTTCACCTCTTACTGTACATCACGTATCCATAAATACACACAGGCACTCATACACACAAGCTGATGACTCCCTTGTGGTCCGTTTTGGAATAAAAACATTATTGCTTTGTGGTAATAGCGAGGAGATTGAGAGAGAGGGAGAGATGGCCAACACTTGGAACCAAAAATGGCAGCTAGGAAATGCAGACGCAACATTTTTCAACATCTAACAAAGTCAAATGTCAGGCTTTTTATATATCAGGAATATTATTCATGCTGTATTTTGACAGTGCTCATTAAGCAGCACTCGAACCGCTTAATTTATTCCATTTAAACTTAGTTTTGTGGACATTTCCAGACTTAGATGTGCCACACGAATCTACTGACACAAATCTACTGACTTTAGAACCTCTATCATTCAAAATCAACCTGACAGTGCAAACATTGTATAACATTACATAATGTTTAAACACTGAATTGCCATTGGTCTCCTTTCTTGTATTTATTTGCATACTGAATTATAATTAGTCTTTTCTTTCTCACACAACGTTATCATATATCCAGTTTTACACAGCAAAGGTGGCACTAAGTATTGATCTATTACATGTTCATTTCATTTAACCAGCACTTCGTTTTTGGCGCCTTTTACGTAACTAAGACTTTGTGGTCAGACTGTGCTAACTTATTGAAAAACTATGGCTTTATTTTTCCCCACAGAAGTAGGAAACAGGCTGCCAGATTAAACAGATTTAAGTCATTTAGTGTTTGGCACCAGAAATAGTTTACACTTTTTCTTTGCCATATGTTATCACATATCTTTGAGGAAGAATTTTGCTAGCCAAGAAATAGAGAATAAACTGGTGTGAAAGAACTAATGCCAGACTGACAGAGCTATAAATATTCATCAAACAGGAAGTGCGTGTAAAATCATTTAAATAAATACATCTACACATTTACAAAAAACAAACACCCAAGAATAGCCATAGCTTGTCCATGTACAATGGAAATGCTATATTGTTTTTACATACCATGAAAATACTATGGAAATCATTCAGTTCAATGGCATAGAGTCATTGTACCATTGTAATGCCACAGAATTTGTTTGTAAGCTGACTTACTAAAAGAGCAAAAGCACTAAATTTATCTAGGTAAGATGAGACACGCAAAACCTTCCACTGACATAACTACCACAGAGCAGCGAATTAAAGAGCTCTTAAAACATTTCAGTCAGTCAGTGAGTGTGAATTACCAGCCAGCGGGAATTCTACTGTAAGTTAGCAGCTGACAGGTAATTTTAAGCATCAGGTGAGTGTAATATCCAGAGATCCAGCAGCAATCAGCTTAAAAGTATCACACCGAGGTTTTAAACAGGAATACAAAGGAACTACAGGGGGTTAATAGAGATTACATAATAATACACACTTTTCATGTTTCGTTTAATTTAACATGATCTGTCGAGTATTATATAATGTAATAATGGAAATTAATGTTCTTCATGAAAGTTATTGCAGTGTTTGCAAGAAATAACTGCATTTATATTCCTCAAACATTCTGGTTGGAGGTTTGTAAGTCCCTAAGTAATAAAACTTTTAAACTTTATTTTATACAGCCTTATAATTTTCAGCCTTAGGCGTGTTAATTTTGTTTTTGTAAACTTTAGAGTTTTTAAATAAAATTAAATAATAAAGCTCTTTCTTTGACCTACATTGACAGACTGTTCAGCATTCAAAATGAACAGCAATTTCTCAATTGCTTATTGACATTCTACATGTTTGGTTCCCATCTAGCACACTAGCCAGTCTGTTTAACTTGTCTCCATTAATCTACATTCAGAGCCACCTCCTTCTCTCCTGAATGCTTGAATTAGCCAGTTTTGTGCAACTGCTGTGACTACCCATGCTAAAATAGACCATGTAAATGCCAGTATGCCTGCTGTCTGCATCAATGTGTGTGTGTGTGTGTGTGTGCACATGCGTGTGCATGCATTGGTGCTCTGCAGGCTGTGAAATTCAATTTGTCAGACTCTTAAGTCCTCAGCATGCTTGTAAACCACAAATCTGCAGTGAGTATTTTACATCTACATCAGCATTTTCACTGCACATTTTTCAATCTACACAAAAGGTTCCTTTGATAAATGCAGTCCATAACCAGCCCTCTCTCTCCACTTTATTCTGACTGTGGCACGAGTAAAGGAAACGTTTAAGGTTTATATTCATTGTCTGTGTCAGATGGATGGATGGACCTTCAGCTCTAAATGCCGCTGGTCCCAGTATCCACTGCTGCAGAATGAATAGAGGCATTAGAGCTTCATTTGTGTGGGATAGTAAATCAAACAGGTTTTGAATGACTACAGCACAAAACACAAATCCATCCAGATGTGAGGTAATAATATATAGCACTTGCTTTTTCATGTGCACCTCAAAATCTGCAACCTGCTCTCAATGTTTTCTGCTGCCGTTTCTCGTTCTTTCTACTTTTTTCATTGTCTCTCTTTCATTATCTTTTTTCTCGACACGCGGTGGCTATCAGTAACAGTCAATTTTGCTTTTTCACAAGGGAGTCTGAGGGGGAGAAAAGGTGGCATGAGGTTGTGAGGTATCCTTGTAAACAACACGGCATGAGGTAAACCTTGGGTGGGAAAAAAATCTTATTGCTTTACAATAAGAGGAGGGTGCTAAGCCATCTCTAGGGACCAGAACATTATAAAGATTTGGATATGCATGGGCACTCTTGACCTGGAGCAGTAAGCAACCACATAGCAACACCCTAGCAACAGCCCAGAACACTCTAGCAGTGAGTTTTGGTTTTCAATTAGCTTGTAATTTAGAAAGTATATGCCATACATAAATTACGTGTTGATGTGTTTTAGGCTGGAATGGATCTTTAAATACTGTCACACACACACTGCCACTTTCGGTCCTCTTACAGCTTGTGTAGTGCAGATTATCCCTGTTAACTAGGGTTTACACAAATCTGGGTGCTTTAGATGGAGTGTGTGTGCATGGTGTGTGTATGGGATGAAAATGAGCGCTACACAAACATCATGTCAAAAAACACACGTCATGAAACTGAGCTAACACAGACCCCATCTAACCCTTTAAAGATGAGAAGTAAAATGCATTAACCAATAGCAACCCTTTCTCACAGCCTAAATATTCAGCCCAGCTAACCACAGCAAATAACTTCTGCATTGCATTATATCCCATATTACCATAGCGATACAGTTTCATGTTGTCTTTCTGCCTGAGCAGCTGTTATCCTTTATTATATAATTCATCAGAAAATATAAGCGCTACAATGACACCAGTTCTAATCACACACACCTGAACCAACTAATCAAAGTCTTCCTGATTATTTGACAATTACAGGCAGGTGAGTTTAATTAGGGCTTGAGCTAAACTCTGGAACAGGATTGGAATTGGACATGCCTGCTCTGTGCTATTTTGGTCTCTGGATATGGCTCAGCTCCTTCAATGTAAATCTATGGGATTTTCTAGCCTGTTCTGAATTCGCCTGCCAATTGAAAACTGCATGTTCAATTAGACAGAAACAGATGACCTTAAATGTGCTTTGCTTTTATAACTCAGACTGTATGCAATGTTTCTTTCATGTTTTACACATAATATACATCCTGTTATAATGTGCCTCCCTCAAACTTAAATGCATTAAGGCTGTTCAGTTCTCACAGGGTTTAAGAAGAACAAGCCAGGAAAAAGCACCTTCACTTTATTAATTATTCAATGTTCCCATTTCATAAATCTTACATGAACTGTACTTTCCCACTCCCTGCAGAAACAAACACAGGAGATTGTGGGAACTACTGGCTGTCGACCCACAACACCGTCCGTCCATCAGCTGTATCTACACATCTCAAAAATGTAACACAACAATGTACAATCTGACAATTATACTTGCTCTCTCTCACACAAACAGCTGAGCTGAACAGAACTGAGAGTCAGATGGACTGAAATAACATTTTAGCTAATCAGCATCTGTGTGTTGTTCCCTGATTGGACAATATTCTGTCGCTTGTTTTCTCTGATTGGACAATGCCTACTTAGCATTTTTGTATTGGACAGCACTAATACCTGCACATTCCTATTGGCTGCCTGAGGACACTAGATCTTGTTCTTTCAAGTGGTGTTGCATCTGTGGGTTTTTCTTCAACTTTCAGACTTTAAGAAAATATAATTTTTTCTTTTAAAAATTTAAAAAATCAATTGTTCTTCAGGAAGTCTTCTTTGAGCAACAGACTGAATCGCACATGCTAAATAAATCTTTTTCAAGCATAACTTTGACACCAAATAAACATGCTTTTTGTACCTCTGTCTGTCTCCGTCTTTCTCCACCTCTCTCTCCCCCTATCTGTTTTTCTCTCATCCTCTCTCATTTTAACTTTCAATATCACACCATACCCTCTCATCTTTTTTTTTAAAGTCATGTTTCTCCTCCTGTCTGTGAGTGATTATATGTGTGTTGTGGTAGTTACAGATCAGCCCTGTGAGACTGACAGTGTCCACTAATGCCACACAATCTTAAAGCAGGCAGAGGCTGTCCTGTGTGTGTGTGCGTGTGTAAATCACATTCATTAGCGCCCAGTGTGTCCACTGAAGTGAACTGATGACAGTGCATGTCTGTCTTCCCCTACTTATTATTGCCCCTTATAATTCCCTTAGACACTATATGTGCATCATAAACATAACCCCTGGCTTGCTTAGAACTGATGTATTCTCTGTGATGCTAACAGATAGATGCATAACACACACACACACACACACACACATTAATACATGAGTCAAAGAAGACTATATGTACTGCATGTTCACACAGAGAAATTTCCTGTCACTGTTTTAAAAAAAGGAAGAAAAAAGTGGTTCAGATGAGATGATTCATGAGATTCCTGACCTGAGTTTAAAATCCCACTTCCTTTCCCACCTTTTCTAAATTCTCTTCCAGTAATCTGAAAGAAGAGACTGATGGAGGCTCAGATGACCTCTCTTGGCAGTTCTTCACCTCTCCTGAACTCCACAAATGGCAGAAGAGAGTCTTAAAGAAACCAGCTATCCAGAAATGCTGGGTCCAGTCTGTGTGAGTACAGAGCTCAGCTGAAGGGCCCTACAGGACTCAAATATACTTTTCCACTGTGATAAAGGGTTCTGCACTTCTGATTTGAGACGTTGTTCTTAAAAAGGATGATTGGGACGCAGATTAGGGTTGAAGTATGAACTACAGATGGGTGGAACATCTGACTTGAAGTGCACACTACAGAGAAGAGTGCATGAAACTGCCTATGTAGCGACTAGAGTACAGCACAATGTAGCCTGAGGCACTATGAAGAATAATCACTGAATAACAGCACAGAAACTACACACTCACACATACAGGTGCATTTACTAGGGCTGAATCCAATCAGAAATGTCTCCCATTTAGCCTTTTAACAAAGACATTAAGATGAGTGATCTATACACAAACAAGTCTTATGAATGTTTAGTGTGGCTTATGTGTGGCTAATGTATAGCTATATCAATATGTAGGTATTTCCTAGTCTAGCACAAAAATATACACACTTAAACCAAAAATGCTGGTAAAACATTCTCCTGATGCTTTCAATGATTTTTATATATGGAGCAACAACTCATTACTGCCATGTGTCACACAGAGAGATGCACCAATCAGAAAAACATTTAATATTGATGCTTCACAGTGGGAAACAGAAATGCCAAGCCTATAGACAGCCTGTCAAAGCCTAACTCAGACGAACAGGCAGATAGACAGCGAAAAAGAGAGGGAGGGGGTGCTTAGCTCTTATAGGTTAAACATATAAGATTTTAAAAAGGAATTTCTTTAGGTATGTTAACATTTTTGGCCACAAATCTACCCAAAAGTCAGCAAAACCTCACAAATCCAAATCCGCAAAACCTTCTTTTGGGGATGTCCATAAAAAAATGCTATAAATTAAAAATGCTATAAAATATAGTAAATAAAGTTTTTTGTTTCAACTGTAAAAATGCTGGAAGTTTTCTGTTAAGGTTAGAGTGTGGGTTAGGGTTAGGTTATATTGTTAATAACTAACTGTGTATAAAACAAGGGAAGTCTATGAAATGTCCTTATTTAGACAGACCCTAAAATCTACTGTTAAATCCTCATATGCTCAGAGCATAACATCTCATTACAGATCCAAGCAAATTCACATCACATACTGCATGTCAGATTTTTACAAATTATTACAAAGATCAAAAATAAAGTGGGTTATTACTGATCTGAATTATTTCAAATTTGCTTACAAAAACTGAATTGTGTTTTTGAATCGGTTTATAACAGACTGTGTGTTGCTCCACAATGAAAGTATCTAAATTAAGGCTCTTAAAAAGCAGTTTTATTTACAATACATGTGTATACAGCTATTCATTCGAACCGCTTCAATTGCGCTGGATGCTGGAGTCACGGTCCAGCCCGCTGCGCTGCATACTGAACGCTTAGTGTCACACATTCCAACGCGGCAGAACGCCGTAGAACGCAACCTTATATGACGTCATGATTGTCTTTATTCCTAATTGTAAATTCATAATTGTCATAATTGCCATTAAAGTACTATGTCCTTCTTAACCTTAAGTCTTCTCGGTGTATTTACTACAACGTGCTATCCTGGATTGGATACGCGTAGTAACTTATCCGTTTGTTCCTTTCCACGTTTTTATCTTCAAAACGATAAAGCACTCAAGTTAATAGTTAAAGCCAGTCGTTGAGAACCTAAATACGTTCATACGACTCTTTTGCATTACGTCTAAATTTCACCGAGGAGACACAAGCAGCGTCGCGATCAACAGTTCACTGACGCTCCTTATGGTCACTTGAGCGCAGTCCAAATTCTCCGCAGCCGTAAGATCGATCGCAGTGACACGCTGAAAATAAATCGTTTTCCAACGAATATAACAGTGACAGCGGTGTAAGATAAATTATATTGTCAACACTGACATATGCTGTAGTTATTTTATCACTGGAAATCACCCTCGTAGTAGCACCTTTCCAACCAGCGGAAGTCAAACCAAGCGCACACAACATCCAACACACGCAACTAATCTTACCTCGAGAGTTGCCCAGCGCAGGTGAATATTCTTTCCAGAAAACAGACTCTGCAAGCTGTAAATCCGTAACGGCGTGTGAATCTCAGTGCTGGACTCTGTTGAGTCTCGCAGTGTGAACGGAATTAAAACCCGGTGTTTGGTGGATAGGAGGTCCCCCTACTGCCAGGTCCTCACACTGCTGCGTGCGCTTCCCCGTCCGCACAATACTGCTACTGCTGCATCAGCTGCGCCGGGAACGGATCCGGGCAGCGCTAAACTACGGGGCGGATCACGGTGCTCCGCAATGCATGGACTGTCAGCTTATTACGTAACACCTAGCAAACCTCAAACAGCAGAAATGTGCGGATTTATGTCACTTCTGCTAATTAATTTGGAGCGTTTAATATCTAACAAGGTTTCCAACAAAAAACTTACTCTAAAACTGCTTTATCGTCCACACACCGTTATGTAGTGACTGTGCGGACGCGGAAAGTTACGAACGCACACTTTTCACACTAGGTGATGACCTTTTATTGATCCAATTTTTTCTGTACTAATATAATCATATTTAATATACCCCATTATATCACAGAAATTTAATGACTATTATATTTAAAAACAAAACTTGATTTGGCCTATTTATGAGCTTCAAATAAGGCCCAATTCAAATGTCCTTGGAAAACAAGTATTAGTTTTCAATACATTTTAGTATACTTTTAATTAGCACGCTAATGTAACGGAGGTCTACTAACTAGTGAGTGTAACTAGTGAGTGAAAAGCTTTGCAGTGTGAAAATCTCAAAAAGCGTTCGCAACAGGCACTGGAAGTCATGGCCTTTAGCCTTCTTTTTAGAGAACCAGACCACCATGCCGGACTGTACGCCAGTTCAAGACCGATTACACAAGCAGTAAAATGTCATAATTAACATAGACCTAAGATGCTTCCAGGTGGACCAAAGTGCAATTATTATGCAATTGCTGTGAACTAAAGCAGCCCTAATACCTTTGGACAAGTTTGAGTCACTTCAGTGGTATTCCAATCCCACTCAGAGGTTAAAGGTCACACATACTTACTTACTTTTTACACATACACAGCACACTTCATCATCATTATGAGTGTGTCAGCTGGCTTGATGGGTGGGGTACAGTGGTAGCCAGGCTGATATAAGGGGCAAATGAGGACACGAGAATCACTCTTTTGTAAAGGAGATGAAGAACGAGCCAACCTCACCTCACACAAGTGACAAAAACTCTAACAAAATGCCCCTGTCCTTCATATTTCACCCTAAGACCTACCAAAAGTGTCAAATCAACTGTTAATCGATTATTTTTACTCAGTAGTCCTCACACCTTTATCATGAAGTGACATATTTAGATTAAAAGTAAAGTTTTAGCCACAGCTCAGATTAGTCCTGATCACAGCTGGTCTTCTCTAACCAGCAGTTTGACCTGATGAGGTTTATCATCATGTTTTTATCCAATTCTCTCTTTCCTCAGTAATTCTCCATCAGTTATCTTTGTTGTGTTAGGTATATATCTTGTAATGGGTCCTTTAATTGCTTTGCTGTTTCTTTATTGTCACTTAATTGCTCTTTCATTGAGATATAAAAGTCTTTATACCTGCACAAACATATAAACATATGAACTTGATTCAAGTTGATTCATGATATTTCCAACAAGCCTTTTGAGTTTTAAAGGTTTCACCCAGGAAATAAATATTTTAAGCATTTTTTTTGTATTATGCTACTGTTCTATGTTAAGTTTTTTATGTTTAGTTTATAAATGTATAAAAATTAATTTATAAAATCTAATACTATGATTATAAGTTTCACGACACAATACAGTTTATGTGCTTATGCATGTATAACATTAGAAAATACACTAGGGGGCAGAGTTGAGCAATAAATGGAAAGTATTTTCTACATTATTAGACGCCTAGTATGTGACCTCTTTACATGATAATTTATCAACAGTTGTAAAATATTACTTTTTAAGTATATAAATGAGATAATTTCAAATTAAGGATTCCAAGACATGACAACATGCTTTACATTTTTCAGTTTTTAATAAAACAGATTGTTATTTTTACAGGTATAAGGCATCATGCATGAAAAAGGCATACAAAACATATGTACCTCCTTCCTTAAATAAAAGGTTGAATTTGTTACATTACTGTGCAGATTAAAAATATAATTTATTACAAATATATGGAAGAGCTGACAGTCAATCCCAAAAAAGGATCTTATAATGGCAAAACACAACCTGCTCTCACAGTTTTTTGTTTTTGTAAACATAAATTCAGCCAAAAAAAGAAACATTAGTTCATGCTTTGACATTAAGGAGGTTTATCAGAAAGCATGCAACAGGTCTTAACATGATTTTCACGATGCTGACATTAAACACAGAGACAGAGAGTGATATTTTATAGGCTTTTACAATAATAATATGGTTAACGTCAAAAAGAAACGTGATATGACCACTAACAGACAGACAGAATTAAAGTCATAAAGGTTCCATCCCAGCACCCTCCTGTAGAGGGTAGTGTTGAGTCATCTGCCGGGAGATTGCAGGGGAGGGACACTTGGCGTTTGGCACGACACAGTGCAGACATGCTGGTGTTATACCACGTTAAAGACCATTGAGAGATATTGTTCATACGACACCTGGATCCAGCCGTCCTGGTCTGTGTCATATCGCCGGAATACGTCGGTTAACCTCTGTCATAATAAAAGGTATTAGGAGTGAAAGTAACAAATTGTATAAATTGCATTTACATTTTATTCTTATATAAAGTCTGTGAGAAGGCAAAATGTTGTGTGGCACTATTTTAATGCACACTCAATTATTTTTGTCAAATCAAAATCAAGAGTTTACTACCCCAAAGCACAGAAGTAAAAATTAGATATGTGATATTTGTGTGACTTATTTAAAAACAACAAGGGTAAGTGAGCTCTGTTGAGCAACAGCTCATGCTGTGACTCTTAAATTAAATGTGGATTTTTACCTGTAGAACAATACAGCACTGAATGAAATCGTCAAAAGCCACCTGGCCTCTCTTCTGACGGTCAAACTTCTCTATCAGTGTGTTGTAGAACTGGTCTGAAAGACGGTAACCTGAACGAAGAGAGAAAGGTCTGAAGTTTAGCGTTTTCTTCAGAAGCAACAAATGAACAGTAAACAAATTAAACAGTTCACTCAAAAATATCAATGCTGTCAATATTTACCATTTACATTATAATATACTGTTTCAAACCTATAGTGTCTTCTTTTTCACTGTGGTAAAAACAGATGATAAGCAGCTCATTTTTGTACAACAATATGTAAAGCAAACTATAAAATTATACACTTATAATCTTTACTTCTGTTTAAGTACTTTGGACATTCATCTTGGGTTGTAACAATAATCCAATGCCACAGTTCAGTTCATATCACAGATTTTAAGACATAGTTCGGTTCAGTTCTGTTTGCTGTGAGGGCAGCGTTCATGGTGTGGCACCGGCAATGCTTTTAACTTTATAATATTAACACTTAAAGACAGTTTACGGGGGAATTCCAATGTCAGAAGCTCATATGAGGGGACTAATGAATTCTGAGAAGGCTTGTAGGAGACATTAGTAGACATTAAACTATCCCTGCATTTTTATGAGAAGCTGCTTTATTCAATTCAATTTAATGTTTTTAGTTTGGGCCACGGTTGGGCCGGGGCAGTGGGAGGTGGGCGTTCAGTATGGCATGAGAGTAACAAGCTATGTACCGCAGGTGATGTATTGTGGTTTTTGTTTCAGTTTTGAATACTGTAACACCTCTATATTAATTCCAACATCTCCTTTTGTGTTACGGAGAAAAAAGAAAACTGTTGGAGTTTGGAGGGCAAGTAAATGACATCAATGTTTTCATTTTTGGGTTAAACTATTCCTTTAATCATTTGAATAAAAAAGTAAAAATGTTTATTCGTACTGCCCCATAATGGTTTTGTGTATCAGTGCATCATTTTTGGCAGTCAATATTTAGGCAGAACCACTCACCAAAGCCGGTGAGAGCCTGTTTGAGCTCATTCTTGTCGATAAACCCAGAGTTATCCCTGTCGTAGGTACGGAAGATATTCTGCCAGTCTGTGATGTACTTCCAAACGCCGGCAAACTCATTGAAGTTAACTCCACCCTTGTTCTCTCGATCAAACATAGCTGCAGACAGAATGTTCAAAACCAGTTCAATACAAACTCTTTGGGGTGCATTTTGTCACCTTTAATTCACAAATGCACGACAAGAAACAGTTTAGTAAAAATATGTGTGTGCTGTGAGATTGGATTGCATTTATTGTATTACTTTGGTTTCGTTTTGCCCAAGATAAAGTAATTGGTGAGGTCATTTTCTGTCCTAATCATTCACTGTGTATTATGTACTATCACACGATGCATTTATAACATCCTGAATTGAATTTGACAAGATTTAGTGTAATGACATACACAGATAGCACCAATATTATCACACTGCCTTGTGACTCAATTAGTCAGGTGAGATTGTAAAAGTTTCTCAGGCTGACCTGAAAGAAATTAGCAGTCATTTAAACCAGACTCATGCGTGTCCTTTTTAACTGAGGTGAAGATAAAAATCAATATACACACAATTATTATTGACAACCTTCCTCAAAACACCTCGGTTGATTTCCGCTGCTCTTTGCATTTTTTGAGCTACTTGTCACTCAGCTAACAGTTTGAGTTGAAACAACTCAGTGTTTCTTACCTAAGTGTCCTAATAGGAAACATTCTAGGTTTCCATGGAGAACACAAACAAACAGACAGAACATTGAGAGTGTAAACCAGAGACAGATTGTGGATGAATGTGCACATGAACAGAAGACAGTATTAACACTTACATATAATTGATCTGACGGTAACAGGGTTGAAAGGTGTCCACGTACCTGGAAATGAAACAGCACAGATTAGATTCAGTTTCCATATAAGGTCATTACTGAAACATCAAACAGAAGCTTGACTCCATATGCCAGTCACTTCTAAAAGCAGCATGTTAATAATTTATATCATGTTTCATGTTATGACATGAAACATTAAAAGAATGTTCACAACCTACTTCACTCTTGTGATACGACATAAATTTAAACTGAATATTCAGGGAGAGATAATGTACTGAGGAGCCAGACTTGATTTATTCTTTCAGATTTGGCTGGAGCATGAGAAATAGGCTATAATAATATTATTATTATTCATATTATTATCCCTGCCTGTATGATTTTGGTCACATCAGCAGAAAAGCTGTTTCAGATGTGAAGAAAATTACATTTAGATTAAATATCATAAAAAGACTGGGTAGATTAATAGACTAGACTAAATGGTACAAAAAGAAAAGAAAAATAGTATTCCTAGTATTCATTTTATTTAGCAAACAGAAAACAACCCAATATATATTGGCTAATTTAAATCTCTGTCTTCTTTCTAATGTTTTTTATCTTGAGTTTTTTATGTAATGCCTAAGATGAGGTCACTAGCGAGTGCCATTATGACACTTGCTCAGTTACCATAAAAATAACTTTACTTTGTGAACCATGGCATTTCTGGTCAGTTTCAATAAGCACCTTAAGAAGAATTTGAGAATTTGAGAAACACAAATTATAGTTTATATAGGCCACTCACTGATCCCAGGACACTGAAGCCTCTTTTCTGCAAACCTACAGAGAACAGCGGGCGTGCTGTGGGTTACAACACCAAAAGGCACAATAATATACAGCTGTAAAATGAAGCTATTCTTTCTCCAATGCTGAGTCACGGCCTCTCTCTCTCTCGCACACACACACACACTCACTCACGCGCACACACACTCACACACACTCACACTCACTCACGCGCACTCACACACTCACACTCACTCACGCGCACTCACACACTCACACTCACTCACGCGCACTCACACACTCACACTCACTCACACACACTCACACACACTCTCACACACTCTCACACACTCTCACACACTCTCACACACTCTCACA
>JAZGTK010006114.1:0-21305 GCA_036877625.1 Ambastaia sidthimunki
TAACGTCCAACGATAATTGCGTCCAATTATGTTTGTTGTTGGTTTTATTTTAGTTTAATTTTAATCTAATTTAGAGTTCACTATACAGTGGACTATGAACCATTAAGCATTTAACTTACTGCAGTTTTCTCATTGTGGAAAAATTATATAGAAGAATAAGTTCCTGCAGTAACATGTATGTAAAGGTGCATTTAATGATGAATTTATAATCAAATCAAAATAATAACCACAAAACAAAATAAGATTATAAAAAGTAAGACAAATAAAAGAAGACAATAAGAGTTGTGATGGAAAAATCTGACCTGTTTGTTTTGCCTTCAAGGATTTTTTGCCTATCGTTTCACATCTCCTGGAGTTTATTACTACAGCAGTGGTTACATTGACTCCAATAACCAGAACACATATGGCATAGTGACTGTCAGGCCTCTGGAGGACAGAACTGTTGGGCTTCAAGTCTCTGTAGCTGGAATACAAGCCTCTATGAATTTAGGTACAACATCAACACTTTCATTTCAGTTAAAAATGTTAAAGCTGATTGCATTGCAAAAATAAAAATTGTTTTCAAAAACATACTGTTGTATACTGTATAAGATATTATACAATTAATAATTATAAATTATTACTATACTGTTTTTAATATTATACACATCAATATATTTTAACAGTACATACATCATGTTTAAACTAATAAGTTTGTTTGGTAAGGAATTAGATGCAATCATCTTTTTTGTGCTTTACAGCCTCAAGGCAAGTGAACTCATCTGAGTCTGGGTGTGTGGCCACTTCTGACTGTGTCCATCAGCTGGACACCTCAGATGGTCCATCCCTCAGTTTCACTTCCTGTGCTAGTTCTACTGTGGAACGCATCACTCCTGACCACGGTACCACCCATGACATCATCAACATCCAGGGATCTGGCTTCAGCAATATTGCCTGTGCAAATGAGGTGAGCTTCAGAGGTCAATATTGACATTAAAATATTGACCTCAATTCAGAAGATAGACATTAAAAATTCAATTGAATCTTCTGTTTTCAGCCAGAGGTTCTTTAAATTATAACATATGAAACATATAGGTTTATATTTAAAAAGCTGCCTATTTCTAATATAGTTTATACATTATCTACCTTAATAACTGCATTTAGTAGCATTCAATAGTCCTTCTACTCTCTCAAACAAGTTAATATATTAATAAAAATAGATTTTGAGGGAATCCCCCAAATTTCAGGTCATTTATACAGGCAAGTGTTTATGAGATAAAAAGTCTTGATTAAACTAGGTGGTCTGGAAAATCAGGATGGAAGTCTTCTCTTTTCTAGAGGTCTATACTTACTTGTAGAGCTAATTTATCCTTTTTTCTGGCTTTCATTTTCATCTTCAGGTCAAAATTGGAGGTCACTTGTGTCTCATTATCAACAGCACCTCCAGTGAGATTAACTGCAAACTCAGTCCTGACAGTGGTGCTCCAGTGGGCGTCCTTCTACCCGTAACTCTCAGAGTGAACAACCTGGGAACTGCCATCATGACAATGATGAAAGAAAACGACCGCAGATTTGCGGTTCTACCTGTGGTTGATTTTGTCTCCCCCTCTGTTGGCAGTTTGACTGGACACACACGTCTCTTCATCTCTGGTTCTGGTTTCTTGAATGCATCTGTTATGGTAGCAAATGTTCCATGTATTGTGGTTTTTATGAACTACACCCATGTGGTGTGTGACACCTCACCATCTCAAGCCAGCAGAGGAGCTGTTGTGGTTTATGTTAACACAGTCCTGTCCTCTTGCAGTTCTAATTGCATGTTTGAATATTCTGAATCTATTGCACCAAATATCTTCAGTGTGTTTCCTGATGCCGTTACTGGAAACTCAACACCTGTTCTAGTCACAGGCAGTGGCTTTGGGAACAGTTCAGCCGATCTGAGGGTATTTGCTGATGATATTATGCTGGAAGTCACAAATGTTACAGATAACAACCTCACACTTTTGGTTGGTGCCCTGCCTGCGGGTCCACATGCTCTAAAGATAGTGGTTATGAGCAAAGGTCTTGCCAAAGGAACCTTTACCCTGACCAGCACACCACAGGCCACCATCCAACCAACATCAGGTAGCATTGGTGGTGGAACTCCACTCGTGATCACAGGAAATGGCTTTGTGGATGGAAATACCATGGTCATGTTAGGTAACCTCAACTGCTTGGTTTTGGAAGTGACCCCAGACAGAGTAAAATGTGTGACACCTCCTCATGCAGAGGGACTGGTGCAGGTGGCTATTTGGGTATTTAACGTTAACTATCCACAACAAACTTTCAACTACTCCACTGAACAAACTCCAAACATCACCTCAGTGAGCCCTGTGACAGGTAAGAATTGATTTATGAAGAATTTAATGCACTGTTTGTGCTACAGTCATAAATGATACTTCACTCATGGCTGATTGAGGAGAGGTTATACTTATGAGGACAATACAATAGATAAAACCCCTGACTTATAATAAAGGAGGAACCCAAGCAAAACCTACATGGAACACAAAATCTGTAAACTTATTATAGGTTCAGGCTCTTTTGGCTTAGGACAGCAAACATACACCTAGCAACTTAAAACTTCAAAGCAATGCTATTAAAAACTACAGAGAGTTCCATAGCAACTGCAGAGTTCAACAACTACATGCTGTCAACCACAAGCACATTATAACAATGCTGCTGAAATTCTTTTTCCCTTTTTCAAAGGTTCTGTGGGAACAGAAATCACTGTGTCTGGTTTGGGCTTTGGCACAGACACAACACTTGTCTCAGTGGCAATTGATGGTGTGAATTGTAATGTGACGTTCATCACAGACACACAGTTGCTGTGCACCGTTGGGGAACACGCAGGAGGAACATTTGCGGTTACGTTACACCATCAGGTCAAAGGTCATGCCTTGACACAGTCTGTCTTCAGCTATGAGTTGCTCCTGACAGGGGTCACACCAAATGAAGGTAATAACTTTCTCTATATTGTTCAGACAGGCAGGCAACAAAGTTGTGTTTTGGGTTATATCAAATACACATATAAATTCAGGCGTTATTCCAAATTTTAGGATAAAATTGAATTTCCAATAGCAATAGAATCTAAATAAATCAAAGTACTCAAAAAAACTTTCTGCTGATTATTATCCTATGTTACCAGTGTTGGGCCTACAGTATGCAGTTTATGTAAACTTAAGCTTGATTACATAAAAAAACTTAAAGCTGAAAAACTTTAGTTTAATAAATTTTTTTTTATTAAAGACAATTGTTTAGTTTAGTACTTACATGTAGTAAAACATGTTGACCTGCCATTGACCTGCCATTTTGGGCAGTGGGTCTCATCCCAGAGCCCAAACTGCCTAATAACAAGACCCTACACTCTGTCCTGTATTGCTTTAGGAAGTTATGCTGGAGGAGCAGTTGTTGCCATTCAAGGCTCTGGGTTCGACCCAAACTCCACCAGAGTTCTCATCTGTAACACAGAGTGTAGCGTGAACCCAAAGACATCCACATCTACTCGACTATACTGTGAAGTCCCATACAACAATGGTATGCAATACTTCCTCAAGTAGAACTGTGTTTTGACATGCTTTGCTTGCAAAACAAAGTTTTTTAAACAAAGTAGGTAGAAAGGTAGACATATTTTCTGTTTTTGTGTGGAAAGAAAAGCATGCCAGGAATACTTGTAGGAGAAACAATGTGACAGCTTAGATGCTGATCATGGATAAGAGAAAGATCTGTATGTATACACATTGTTTCTCTTGCAGGAAATGAAACAGAGCAGGTCTGTTTGGTTCAGGTGATGAATGGAAATGATACAGTTAATCTTACGAATGGCTACACATACAGATCCTCTTTAACCCCTGTGATCACTGATGTCACACCACGTAGGGGTGGAACAGCTGGAGGCACCAGACTCACAATTACTGGCTCAGGATTCAGGTGAACAACATTTACTTGTACTACAAAACAATTATAAATAAAGTACAAATGTTCTGCTTTCTACTGTATGGTATGCATACATACTCTTTAATTTCTTTTTTGACAATTTAATATAAATTTTTACAGTGTAACATTGCACACATTATCATTTACAGTGGCCACAAAGTATTTAACCAATTAAGACGTGTCACAACATATATAAATGTGAAACAAAGTGTAAATGTTACAGTTTTTACAAACTTCAAAAAAGATTTCACTTGTAGGCCACCTTTGTTGTTTGGTTCTATCTTTTCCTTAACGCAACAGCGAGATAAACATGTCTTCCATTTAGTCTTTCAATTTGAAACTAAGGGCAACCAAGGGTGCAGGAAATGAAAACAATTTACATAAACCACTGCACATTATTGGCTTGGAGTAATGTCAACCTCTAGAGGTCAAAATGTTTGTTACACAGTGTGGGATTTTAAAGTAGTGAAAATATTTGTTTTCAACAAATTTTAGTAGAAGGCAATGATTGCATTATTAGTTGCCATTTAATAAATTTTTAAATGAGTCAATTCCAAACTTCTCTTTCTTTTCTTGACTTACCTGCAGTGCAAACACTAGTGAAGTTAATATAACAATTGCGGGATCTGTCTGTGATGTCCGGTCAGCCAATGGAACACAGATTATTTGTGTGACCAATGATCAACCAAAATCCCAGAAAACAAAAGTGCGAGTCCTGATAGGCAACAGAGGAATCGCCAGAATGGTAACACAAGACTATTTATTATCAGACAAGAATATAAAACACCTATTAAAACACCTAGCTAGATGGCACTCTTTTACTTCTCAAATGATCAATTTCTTGATATTCAAAGTCTTTAAAAAAGAAAACATTCAGTGTGCATGTTAAAGCCACTGCTGGAGATGTTTCTTCTGTTTTTCAGGACCATGGTGATTTCTTCTACATTGACGTATGGTCATCTCCCTATACATGGGGTGGTCTCTCCCCTCCTAAGAAGGGCACATTTGCTGTAATCACTCAAGGTCAGACCATCTTGTTGGACACCAGCACCCCTGTCCTAAAGATGCTCCTTATCCAAGGTATGTTTAGACAAATATGACTTCCATAAATCTACTGCATGAAAAATGACTTATTAGTAGCCCAGTGGTCCTTAACCAGTAGGTTAAGTGGGTGCTATTATGGGACATTTCTAAGAGTGAGCAAGGCATAAGCGAGACCACCCAAGGTGGGGGAAACAACTACTAATTCAGGCCAGCTCATCAATACATATTATTCAATGATGGCTTTGTGAATGTTACCTCTCTTTTAAGGTGGGCGGTTGATTTTTGATGAGGCAGATATTGAGCTACAGGCGGAGAACATTCTGATCACAGATGGTGGAGCTCTGCAGATCGGAACAGAGCAGCAGCCCTTCCAGCACAAGGCCATCATTACACTGCACGGACACCTGCGGTCTAAAGAACTTCCTGTCTATGGTGCAAAAACCCTGGCTGTCAGAGAGGGGGTGCTGGATCTGCATGGTATGTTTGTACGGGACAGTATTAACTAAGGATGGCACAATACCGTTATACCCAATACCAATACCGCAACCGTGATTATCTGCTGATACTGATTTTACTCTGATTAACTGTTTCCCCACATTTCAAATGTTAATACATTCGTCTGCATGCCAAAAGTTGTGGGTTTGATTCCCATGGAAAAACGTCCTGATATAATGTATAGATTAGGTTTATATATGTATAGAACTTTAGGTAAAGCGTCTCCAAATGCTTAAATGTAAATTTATTATATATTACTTATATAAGTAATACTTATATAAATATGTGTGTATATGTATACATGTACACATTTATATAAGGTTTATATATCTATATATAGGTAGACTTCTCAGAAGTGCTACTATTCTCTAATGCTGACATTATAGTGCATAATCAGTCACCTGCAGTGAGATGCTTTAAGGTTTAACTATCTTTCTGTTTCTCCAGGAATTCCAGTACCTGTTCCGTGGACTCGACTCTCTCAGACTGCACAGAATGGCTCCAGCACTCTGACACTGGTGGATGCCGTCACCTGGAAGACTGGAGATGAAATTGTCATCGCTTCCACAGGGCACAGGTACAGTATGAAAGCACTGCCAAATACATAGACAAACTCAGTCTCACTATAAAAGCCAAACCAAATCAGTGTAGTAACTTGAGTAACAAAAAATTTTAACAAAAATTAACAAAATAAGTAACAAAATTTTTAATTCTAACAAAAAAATGAATATTCTAAGAAAAACCTGCAATCAACTGTACCATAAATTTTGCTTCACAAGCAAATTATGCTTTTACATTTACATGCTAATTATGCATATATTTCACAACACTGTACACAGTCCCTATTCTTTAATAATTAAGGATTGACTCTTTTTACTTTCCCATTACTTTTTTGCATGATTTAATATATACAAAATGAAATCTGGTCTTGCTGTATGAATCCACAGACACAGCCAGAGAGAGAATGAGTTGAGGAGAATTGCCTCAGTTTCAGATGATGGAAGGACCCTCACTCTGACTGAGCCCCTGACCTACACTCATCTGGGTGAGTCCATCACTCTGCCTGATGGGACTGTTTTTGAGGCAAGTGCAGAGGTGGGCCTTCTTACCAGAAACATTGTTGTCCGTGGATCAAACAACCAGGAGTGGAATGATAAAATTCCAGCTTGTCCTGCAGGATTCAACACAGGTATGTTTGTTTCTTCATCTTGAACAAAAATACAATAAACGTATGACATTCTCATTATAACATTGCATGGCCAACTATGTGACTATCTTCTAATTAATTATATTTGTATTTTTCATATTTACAGGGGAATTTGCAGTCCAGACATGTTACCAGGGAAGGTTTGGAGAAGAAGTTGGAAGTGATGAGTTTGGTGGCTGCATCATGTTTCATGCACCACAACCAAACCAAAACTTGGCAATTGGCAGGATTGAATATGTTGAGGTAACAGTTTGATGAAGGACTATGAACAAATCCAACTGACTACCTTTAGTTTCAAAATCTCTTTAAGCCCTTTAAGTTATTCAAATATCAAATAAGTCTTTAAAATGTTAATTTTCTGCTATATATTACAATTATATAATTATTTTTCCCTTTTTTAGGTTTCACATGCTGGACAGGCATTCCGTATGGGGCGATACCCAATCAACTGGCATGTAATGGGTGATGTTCAATACAAGTCGTATATGCGTGGCTGTGCCATTCATCAGTCTTACAACCGTGCTGTGTCCATCCACAAAACTCACAACCTACTGGTGGAACGTAATGTCATCTATGATATTAAGGGTGGAGCTTTCTTTATTGAAGATGGGACTGAGACTGGAAACATCTTGCAGTACAATTTGGCAGTATTTGTAAGACAGAGCACAAGTTTGCTAAATGATGATGTAACTCCAGCTGCATACTGGGTCACCAACCCAAACAACACCATTAGACATAATACCGCAGCTGGTGGGTCACACTTTGGTTTCTGGTACCGCATGCGTGATTACCCTGACAGTGACAGTTTATTAGATGGTTCCAGCATCTGTCCGAACAAAGTACCACTTGGAGAGTTCTTTAACAATACAGTGCATTCGCAGGGCAGGTATGGCTTGTGGATCTTCCAAAAGTTCTTCCCTGTGCAGAATGGTTACCGCTACTCTGCACCGCCAGTACCTGCTGTCTTCCGCCACCTGATCTCCTGGAACAATGAGAAAGGGGCTGAGTGGGGCAATGTTGGAGCTGTGCAGTTCAGCGAGTTCCTGATGGTCAACAATGAGAAAGCAGGAGTGGAGACCAAGACAATCTTTCGAGACTCTGTCAGTGGATGGGGGTTGGAAGGAGGTGCAGCTGTGGTGAACAGCACTATAGTGGGTCATGTAGATGAGCTGGGGCTGGGACGTAATTACTGCACCACTCATGGTGTTCTCCTGCCTCTGGATGATGGCATGAGTGTCATCAACACCACGTTTGTGAACTTCAATCGGTCATCGTGCGCAGCTGTTGGGATGGCAGAAGTAACTGAAGTCTGTACATTCCGCTGTGGAGGCTGGAGTGCTAAGTTCAGTGGGATCCAATACTATCAGTCACCCAACAAGGCTCGGTTCAGATCAGACCATGAGGTGGTGCTTGTAGATACTGATGGATCCCTGACAGGTATAAACCCTTTATTTCAGAATAGGGAACATCACAACATTACACATATTGGTTGTCTGCTGTATCTGACTAATAATGTCTTATTCTACTACTAATGAGCCAAGAAAATGCATCAGATGTGTTCCATTATCTCCAAAATATGTACTAGTTGTTGTTTCTCCAGAGTGAGGGCTGGGGAGTTGTGATAAGCACTGAATAAAGGATATTTAAACAGTAAACTTTATCTGACAAGGGTTTCAAGTACAATGGCATTAAACAAAAACCGGCAAGAGAACAGTTTAAAAAGTAGCTAAAACACTCAAAGACAGAATAATAAACACAATTTTAATGCGCAAAAGATTCTGAGCAATTCTGAGTAGCACTTTGTATTTTATTTCATTTTTCAAAAAGGAAACATCAACTCCAAGGTGGTGCTGATGAGTAACCTGCTTGACCCAAGTCACTGTTCTCAAGTAGCAGATTGGAGTGTTGGTGTTCCTGGAGCAGTATGTGACAACACCACTTACTTCCACCGCTTGGTTTTCTATGATGCCTACCCGTATTCACTTCGGTCTAATGTGATTCTCACCAACTCCTTTGGTAGGGTGAAGTAATTGACTCCAGGATGTTTATTTAGATATGCCTGTACATTTGTCAGATGTTTCTATACTATTCACTTTTCATGCACATACTTTGTAATGACAGACACTATATCTCGTTTTAGGGACATGTGTGCTACCTTTCTACTCAAATGGCTGGATGGCATTGCTGCCTTCAGGCCAAACCTACAACTGGTATTTTCAGAGTGGTTACCAACTCACCAGCATATCATATACTGCAATAATCTACGGCTTTAGGGTGAAATATACAGGCTACATAATACTTATCATTTGATGTACATTCATTTAAAAAGTTAAACAAAATACAAATTTGGAATACTCACCCTCACATTGTTCCAAAACTATATGCTGTTATTTTTTTGTGGAATATAAACGTTTAGTATCCAAGCATTTTTAACCAGTTTATTGTGACCATGGTTATTAAGATCCAAAAAGTAACATTATTAAAATAATTTGTGTGACATATTCCAAGTCTTCACAACCATACAACAGGATACAAACCTAAATGCAAGTCATTAAAGGGTTAGTTCACCCAAAAATGATAATTGTTTTATGATTATGAGATATGACATGAGTACATAAATTATTTTTTATTTTTGGGTAAACTATCCCTTTTTCTGACTTGTTTATTTTATAATTTAGCTAGTCTAATTCTGTCAATTCTAATTTCTTCCTTTATAGACAGAGGATTATATAATTATGAATCACAACTTCATTCAAGCGCCTGACAAGTTCCACATTTTAGATAACCGAAATGGTTCCTCCCAGCCGCTGGACCCTAGTGTAAATGTATATGGTGACTGGTACTTCAACGAGTCCTCAAACAGCCTATATTACATGGGTAAAACTACTCACTTTTTTATACAAAACATCTGCAAGTATTACTTTGTATTCAAAGAGAACATGTCACAACAAGTGCAAAACAGTATAATGTTTAAATATCTATCCAATCAATGATTTATACACATGCCATGCAAAAACTGCAGGGCAATAGAGAATTAAATGTCTAATATATTTTCATTACAGTATCTGGAGAAAACGGAACATCTAGTTGGTGGATTGGCAACAATCTTGATCGGTCACTTAAAGACAGACAGATTTACTTTTCTGTATATCAGTGTTACTATCCAAAGTGTATCGAACCAACGCAACCTCCACAACCTCCACAAACTCCTCGACCGGCCACTTTGCCCCCTCTGCCCAGCTCCAGTCCTGCACACTTCACGTACGTTATACACAAACTGCTAATTAAGCTTTTCTTGAACAGTACCACATTTGTATAACTTTGTTTATAAAATATATAGTGGATGTATTCCCTGGTCAAACACATCATTTTGGAGTTCAAGCCCAGAAAACAACTTTGCTGTACCACAAACAGGCTCTGATGTGATCATTCCATCATGTAAGCAACTCCAACACCACAAATCTCTTGCAAAGACAGTAAGAAGGGGATGTTTAGATTGTATGCCTGCTGAAGGTTCACTTGACATATCAGACAACTGCTGTAGACCCTATATACTGTAGCAACTCAGCAGCATTTTGAAAAAAATCACAGCGGCTTCAAAATTCATGTTTATGTCAGAAATTGTTGTTAAACAAAACAATCTCTTCAAAGCTGTAATAAGTAACTTTTGCCTTATTGTATCTCTGAAACACAAAATTGCAGGTTACTTGATACTTTTCCTTACATATGTTGAGGTCAAATTAAGCCAAACAGACATTTTCGACGAAATCTGACCAACAATTAAATTATTAATTAATCATTATAAACTTACCAAATTAGAATAAGGTCTGGGCACAGTTTTGAACACTGATCTGTTACAGACCTAACTTTTTTTTTGTTACTAATAAAAGTAATGATGGCAGGTTTAGGTATTGTTAACCATAGTAAATATTTTACTCAAATTTAAAAACTGCCGTTCTGAAAAGTTAAAAGAAAATTCCTAGCCTATAAATTGATGCCACAACCTAAACAGCTCTATTTACAATATGAATGTTTAACCGCTGTATGCTATAATTACATGTGACAAGACTGTCTGACTTTGTTTTAAAGGGGCATGTGTGATTGTAGACATTGCAATTCCTTCCCTGAACAAGCTGACAATATTTGGAGTTCTGGAGATTCCAGACACAAATAATTCCACCTCTAACATCAGTGGTTCACAATATAACAATGTTGTTCTGAATGCCACATACATCTCCATTCAGGTAAGAGTCTATACCAAATTGCATCCTGCCATTAAGTGGAATTTTTGCTAACTTAGCTTACTGTAATAGTAGTTAAAACTATAACCACAGTTACAGTTAAAGTAGAAAACAATACAATACAGTAAGATAAAAGTGCAGTTTGACCAAATACACGTATAAAGATACATCCTCAAGTCTAATGTAATATTGCTTCTTTGGTAAATAGACATTGTTTTATAGTTTAAATTTTATAAGTACAAGCAGTAATTGTAACTTTTTAATCAGGGTGGACGTCTGACTGCTGGACGGGCTGATGAACCGTTCAGAGGTGAACTACAGATTATACTCAGAGGAAACCATTTTACACCAGATTGGGTGTTGCCTGAAATAAACCAAGGGTCTAAAGTGCTGGGTAAGTGCTGTTATCAAACTCCAGAATTAATATAATCAATTTTTGCTATGAGACAGTTCAAACAATCAGTCTCTTAAATGTTGGTATTTATAAAACATTACTGTTTTCCAGGTGTGTTTGGATCTCTTGACCTTTATGGAATGCCACACAATGTGTATCACACTAAACTGGCTAGAACAGTCCAGGCGAGAAATAAAACTATATTTCTAAAGGAAGCAGTTGACTGGAAGGTCAGAAACACTTTAAAGATGACAAACTAAAACTTAAGACAGCCTAAGAGAAACATTTTCTAGGACTGTTAACTCAGTGTGATTTAATCAAAAACACTTTTTTACCTTCAGGTTGGGGATAAAATTCTGCTGTCCACTACCAGTTATGACCCATGGCAGACTGAAATCCGCTCCATAGCTGCAGTCTCAGATTATGGCCGCACACTGACCCTGGATCAGCCTGTATCATACACACACATCGGTTAGTACTCAGCTCTTAAAAATTTTCAGCCCATAGCTCATTAAGAGTGTATTACCTGCAGACTCACTTGCCTTGTACTGGTTCTGGAAGGATCACACAGGTCAAATGAACCAGACTTTGGTGGTCAAACGCACTTGGAATGCCTGTATGAGTAATCCTAAGAGGTTTTATGTTCATCTGGGACCCACACTAGCAGTAATTTTATTTTAATATTATTCCTATAATCACTACCATGCAGCATGCAAACCACAAAACATTTCAAAAACACTCATTTAAATAATATTACTGCCATTTCACTTAATAAACAAAACTAATTTGGTAAATAGTAAAATAAATTGACTGAATTGGACTGAACAGCACATTGTAACAGTCACAACTCACACAGTATTCATCAAAACAGTATTCACACATTTCTCCATACATAAATTAGATTTAATTAATAAATTAGATAATATAAATTAGATAATAATTAGATTAGAAAATTAGAAAATAATTCTATAATTAGAAAACGAAATTATGAATCATTATTGCACACTAATATTGCACACAAATTTTTAACACTAGGATTTACAACAGTACTACACGAATGCACTATTACAAAACAGCACACTTTTAAGGGCTGAGTAAATTAGTCTAATTTAGAAACACATTATGACAGTACCTTAAAACTATGAACACCAACATCGTTACGGGTTGCTACCATTACTTCATTTTAAAGACTTATTTCCACGTTAAACAGAAACGAGACGCGTTTGGTTCAACATGCAAGAGCAACATACAAAATGAATCAAAGAGACACAACCACACAATTATAACATAAACACTGTTGAGTTTGAAGCTGACATGTCAATCGTCTCGCCTCAAGATTTACCTCAGAACTGCACGGACGTGCACGCGCACAACTTTACCTCATAAAAACACCACCGTACGAATTTCAGTCCATCACAGTAAAACGTATTTAAAAAGTCAATCTGGATTTGACAGCGGGTGTCGATTCGTGTCAAATCCGACTTTAGGACTGCTGAGGGTCCACAAATCCCCATCGCTGCTCGTAGTGTCAGCGCCGCACCTGAGGAGACTTTAATTTCGAAGTTATAACAGGCAATTTATCGCTTTAGGTCTGCCAAGCCAACGTATCCTATGCGTTTGTCGCTCTTTATCATAAATTATATAAAAACGAGACAAATTTGTCGCTAAATATGTGTTTTTTTTCTTTAGGTTGCGTGAACGATTAAGGCGAAAACTGAGCGACCGTTAACCGCATCACCTCTGGAGTTTGCGGAGTCTTGCGTAGCATAAGGCGGAGCGATATAAGAATAAATGTAGTTCCGGTTAGTTTTATGAGACGTCTGCTTTAGAAATTAAGATGTATTAAAAAAACTGCACATTTATGTCCGCGTCTACGCGTCTCATATATTAAAAACACCGTCCTAGATCTATTATAATATCAGTATTATGCTCTATTTATAAAGCTAAACTGAAATGTTTTCATTCACAATTTATTTTATAAAAGCTCACGATTTTATCTCATAATTGTTTGTAGTTAATGCGTTGAAGATCTTTAAACAAATTTATTAAACGTACATTGAAAAGTAGAGCTGCAATTCGTAACTTTTGCCATCTCTGTGTGAAACATAACATTGCAGGGTACTTGCAGAGCTATTATAAAACTTGTTTCATAATTTTAAACACATTGAATGTATAATATGGTTGTGGTCATGCAGGTGAAAGCTACAGTGTGCCAAAATCTTCTAGAAGCTATCAGCTTGCTGGGAATGTGGGTCTACTGACCAGGAACATCAAGATCATTGGGGAGGAATATCCAGCCATGAACACACAGTCTTATGGAGCCAGAGTTCTGGTGGGAACCTTCTACAGGGGAGGAAACAAATACAGAGGTATAACCCTTATACATACTGATATAAAGATGTTGCAAAAAAAAATCCCCAAAACCTTTCTCTGACAATTTAAAAGGTTATCTGACAATGAGCAACAAATTTGTTAATTTACACATTTAGTTACTTAACTAAACTTAAGCTGATCTGTGATTATAATGATGCTTTTGTCACAGGAAAAGCCCAGATCAGAAACGTTGAGTTCTACCACACAGGACAGGAAGGATGGAACGACCCCTCAGACCCCCGTTACTCTCTGGCGTTTCTCAACCTGAAAGATGTGAGAGAAAACAAAATGTTGAGTCTTATGTTCAGAGCATTTCAGAACCACTGAAACCAAAAGTGAAACTAAAATCATTTTTATAGGTGGTTGATGAGTCCTATGTGAAAGGTTGTGCTTTCTATGATGGCTTCTCTCCTGCTGTTGGGGTGTTTGGAACAGACGGACTGAGTGTTGATGACAATGTGATCCATCACACTGTTGGAGAAGGTGTCGACTGATTGGCAGTTATACTGTTCAGTGCTGATGCAAAGAAAAATTACAGTCCCTGTGGATGATGCTGGTATGATTGTTTTACGTGTCTCTTCTGCAATTTTCCTTTTAATTCTTAAGGAATCAGAATTTCGGGCGACAGAAATGCTGTCCGGAGAAATTTGGTTACTATGACACTGTGGCCAGGATCTTATAATGGAGCAGCGGAGAGTTCGAACAATGAGTGGAATGCAGCAATTGAGGTAAATACAAAAATACTGTCATGGCCATATCATGTATACCATAAAGAATTATTTGTGTATCATGTATGTGTATGATATTTAACATGAATTATCATGGTAATGACATAAAAACACAGCATTATATGGTATTAAAATATACTGTACAGTACAGTAGGTCTCCTGAGGTAACTATATAAATAATGATTATTGTTTACGTTTTAGGTTAATGAAGCAACCAACGTGATTCTTCAGGGAAATATTGTTGCTGGTTATGAGCGAGTGGGATTCCGAATTGATGGAGAACCTTGTCCAGGTATAAAAGACTGCAGTATATTTAATAGATGTAGCAAAAAGCATGCATACTTATGTAATCTTTATTTATTAATTGCTACTTCATTTCCATAATATGTCAAAAGAATCAGGTTCAGTGGCCCAATGGAGTCAGAATGAGGCACATGGTGGTCTGTATGGACTCTACATGAATAAAGATGGACGTGCTGGTTGCTCTCAAATCCAGGGTTTCACTGTCTGGAGGAGTTTTGATTTTGGCATATACGTTCAGGTATGATAAACGATCCACAAACATTTTACTTCAGTGTTAATACCCTAGAACTCTTGGGGTCGCAGTTCGATTTGTGCTTCTGTGAGGATAAATGTTGTCCTCCTCTGACCTCCAGGTGTCCATGAATGTGTACATTTCTAATGTGACTCTGGTTGATAACGGAATGGGCATCATGCCAATTATCTACAGTCCTCCCTCCATCAGTCACATATACGCCAAAAAAACTGTCCGTGTACAGGTGAGCACTGACTGAGTCAAAAAATCCAAACAAATATCAAACTGCTTTCTTTATAAGCATGAATGTTATCAGAATCAATGTTTATTTGACACATGCTTAAATAAGTTTCATGTTTTCTTCAGGACGCCTTGATTGTGGGCAGCAGCCCCAATTTCAACTGTTTGGACAAACTGGCAACAACTGAAACCTACGTTGCACTCAGTGAAAGCCACAGGGCTCCACGCCCCCCTAAAGGTACAGTACAGTAGTGCTGATCGATAGAGCAAAAACAAAACTCAGTGTAGTAGCTGCATTTTTTAAATTGATTTTATTGATGTAGTGAAACCTGATTTGTTTGCTGTGTGCAACAGGTGGGAAGTCTGGAATTTGCTGGCCAACGTTTGAATCTGAACACAACAGCGCACCACAGAAACCTCATGCCGGAATTACGAGCTACAACGCCATAGCCGGTTTACTGACAGTCTCTGGTGAGACGCATTCTCTCAAAACATCATTTGCATTCTCCAGTTTCATTTGTGAAATTGGCTACAAGCTGCTAAAATTGACACATGGCCTGTTTTTGTCCTCAGATACAACATTTGTTGGGTTCAAGAATGTGTGTTCCACTGAAAAAAACTACATGTTCATGAGCAACCCAAGAAATGAGGACCTACAACATCCAATCAGTGTTGAGAGGATCTCCAAGATAGACAGCACAGAAGACTCTCTAGCTTTCATTCATAACCCTGATCTGAGGTAAACTGAAAGCTTGCTGTAAATCATTTACTGCTTTACCACCTCTGAGCTGAACAGCTCTCGTACCATCTCAAACTGCCCCAATCTGCCCCAAACTGATAACTGTGTCTTTTTCCAAAGCTGCGTTATTAAATTAGAATCTTGGTCATTTTTATTCACTTTTATTTACTCTACTTAATCCCAGTCAACTACAGAAATCAACTAAGTTAGCTTAGCAACTGACAAGTGACCAATTGTAATCATGCTGAGAAACTCAGACCAGGCTGAGGTGTGAATTTGCAATTGCAACAGTTCCTCTCCATCTTCAAAAGTCTTCTGCCTGATGGTGGAAAAGCAGTTTTTGTTAATACAATGTACTGTACAATTTTGAAGGTTCTGGTTGCAACCGTGACACAAAAAATATGTAGAAAGGACGTGAAATAAAGATTTTTTCTACTTCTTACCGTAGTAAAGTGAACCCATCAGACTGTGTGGACATGGACTGTGATGCTAAGAAGAAGACCTTGTTGAAGGATCTGGATGGAAGCTTTCTGGGTGCTGTAGGTGCAGTGGTGCCCTATTCAGAGTACGAGTGGAACGGGGATCCACGACATGGACTGGGCGATTACCGCATTCCCAAAGTCATGCTCACATCGCTCAACGGCAGCCGCATTCCTGTAGATCAAATAGCTCCTAACAAAGGTAAATCTGAGGGTTCCTTACACTTGAGATTGCATTTATTTCAATATAAGGTTCTATAAGAGAGAACCATATTTTTATTCTTGCATTTACCACCTTCAAATGTGATACAGTCTGTCTGTTTGAACTGTACAGGTGTGATCAGAAACTCTTGTACATACATGAACTCCTGGCAGAGCTACAAGTGCTTTGGACTCAATTACCAGATGCTGGTGATTGAAAGTCTCGATGCAGATACAGAGACGAGACGTCTTTCACCCGTGGCCATCCTGGGAGACAAATACATAGATTTGCTGAACGGTACAACCAACATTTTTCCTCTTCATTTTATATCCATAATTACCAATTATTTCAACATACAGTCAAATAAATATGCTAGTTGTCATTGTGCATTGAATTTTAGAATCTTACTGTTGTTACAGGCCCACAAGATCACAGCTGGTGCACAGGCTACTCCTGTAAGAAGAGAATCTCTCTCTTCCATGCTATTGTGGCCACCAATAAGTCCTTTGAAATCTTTTTCACCAGCACAACACCACAGAAGCTGAGACTTATGATGCTAAACGCTAAACCTACAGAGGTTAGTTCATTAGACAGACTGTACAATAGACAGACAGCATCCAAAGAACAACTTTTTCCAGCTTTTTTGATGTTTTAAGAAAAGCATTGTAATGTTATAACATCATCTGTTCTCTACAGGCTGTTAGAGTGGCTATATTTTACTCAAATCCTCAGCGTTTAGACGTCTATGTAAACAACAATTTTGTTGGCCCAACGAACGCTCAGTGGAATGCAGGCCACGCTGATTACACACCGCTTGGACCTACATATGAAGGTACAGTACAGTAATGTAGAGAAATACAGCTCCTCCTGCAGGCTGGAAGACCAAAGGGGTTTTTGTTAATGTCCTGGTTTAAATAAATGTAGAAAATTAAATCAAAGAACAGTTAAGACATAAAATAAATTAAAGTATTTAGGATTCCGCACTGTTTCTAGATCAATATGTATTATATTATACAATCATAAGAAATGTACTTTTTAATACAAATTTGCACTTTAATTGTTATGATATTACAATCAAAAATACACTACTGTATATTTTCTCAGTATAAATATTAGAAACATTACCTGAACATCAGCGTTTCTGATTCCATCCTCTTTGATTCCTCTCTTTAGGACAATATCTTCCAGATTTTAACTCCGATCATGGTTCCAACTTCTTTGACCCAGACTACAAAATGTTGTACATACTTCTTCGTGGCTCAGAGCCGGTCCAGATCCGCACCTCCCCGGTTCTTTTTGTGGCCTTCAACCTCCCGGCCATGACTGAGGCTGAATTCTTCGGGCCTAATCTGATCAGAAATCTGGCTGCATTCCTCAAAGTGCCACCAAATATGATTCGAATCACCAAGATCATCCGCGAAGGCAGCAGCGCACGACGGCGCCGCGCGACTGGACTGACGGTGGAGATCGAGATCAGCCAGCCACCCATCCAGACGTTCAGCACCACCAACAGCACCAACAGCACCAGCACCAACAGCACCAACAACACTGACATCACAAACAGTGCAAACAGCACCACCGGTAGGGCCAGACCCAGCTGACATTTTTAGGTTGTATGAACTGTTGCCATTAAGTTTTTCCATTACGTTTCCATGTAATGTTACAAGAACATTACAAATGTTGTTTTAAATACAAAAAGTTTTAAATACTGTAATGTTTTTTTAATCTGTAATATGTTCGACTAACAACTTAAGAACATTTTTGATGGTCTATATAATGTTAAAAAAGTTCTACTAATGTTTCTGTAAGAACATTTTGGAACTTAGAGAGAACTTTACCAGAACAGTAGCCAACGTTTTGAGAATGTTCTCTTTTAGCTGAGGACAATGTAAATTAAGCATTGATGTTATTGTATGTTATTGATGTCTTAAATACCGTTTTGAACATCTGCAGTAGAAGATGACCAGCAGTTTTTGGTTCTGAAGAACGTTGCTGATGAACTGGGTCGTGCTGCCGTCTCAGGCAGTCTGGGTGAATCCATCGGGTTCAACGTGTCGTCACTGGACATGATCCCTCCTCCACCCCCGTCCAGTGACCCAACCTGGAACGAGGTACAGAAAGATCTTAATCACGTTAATAAACTCACTGCAGTTGAGAAGTGATGCTACTAGCTATTAAAATAAATGGAATTTCATTTTGATCACTAATGCTGACGTTATTTTACCTGTATGATTGTGTCTCAGGTGGCCACTGAGGAGGTGACTCGTGAGGACCAGCAGGTGGAGTCGGTCAGGACAGTATCTTCACTGGTAGTAGTGGTCCAGCCGGTGGCTGCATTGTACCCTGGACCACTCAGTGTGCAGCCCAGCATCATGGCTGTGGATACAGAGGTAAGACACAGTCATCCCCTTCTCAACTTCTGCTAAGCCCCACCTAAAAGATATTACTGACCAATCCCACCTTAGCAACTGTTGCCATCCACCATTTCATCAGATGGACATGTCTGACTAAGTCACACTAACCATGAGGGGCAGATTCTAAAAAGATGCTCATTTAATTATGAATACAGTATTTAATGCAAACTGTGAGATAAATACTAGAAAACTGAAGGGTCTATTGATTATTGAAAGTTCCACAACATTTTATGGTGTGTTTCCAGGGTAACTGCGTGTCTGTGGGTGTGACGAGTCTAACCATCTCAGCTGAGCTCAAAGATGCTAATAGGAATCTAACACAAAGACTTTCTGGAAACACAACAATCTTCTTCAGTAGCTGCTGGGCCAATTACACTGACCTCGCCATCTTAACCAGTGGTGAGTTATTTCATTTCATTAAAAGACCCACAAGCATCAACAGATGTTCTCCAAGTTTGTCTTTTGTTTCGAATTGCACACGTCACTCAATTCTTAGATCCTGGAGATTTTAGGGTGGCCATCACTGGTCATTATCCTTTTTCTTTCTTCTACAGGTGTGAACCTGACGTTGAAATTCACTCTGAACCAATGGAACGTTGAATCTAGACCTTTCACTGTCAGGGATGTTCCAACTCCCGGCCCTGTGGTTGACCCCCCAGACTGTGACTTTCTCAGCATCTTTGACTGTAGTCCATCTGTCTCATCACCATCTGTGTGTCTCCTGCTGCTGTTAACTGCTTTACTGCTCCTGCTCAGAGAGACCTGAAGCCAAATCAAACCAATGCAGAAACAAAAACATGACTTCTCTGTGTACACTTATAAACACAATCATTACATACTTCTGTTGTTAATCATAATTACAAAATAATGCTTTCTACGCTATCCCTATTATTTCTGAGTGCAATCTTTAATTGTTATAGAACAAAATATATTTTACTTCTGACCAAAACAAAACATTTTAATGCATTTTTGTCCTGTTGTGTTGAACTTTAATTTGCTTCTGTCTCCAATAAAGATCAGTATGTATCATTCTAGTGCTGTTATTTTTTGATAAGAGCCGTTTGAGAAGATGCTGTTATTATTGGTTGCCCCTAGAGGGCGGTAAAGCTTAATTCTCTCACTTCTACACCTGTTAAGAAATGATTAAATCCCAGAATCTCACTCATTCACCACAAAGAAAGAAATATATATATACTTCAGAAGATATTTCCCTTTTAAAATTATTTTTCGTAGTCTACATACCTATTACACCTAATCTTAAAAACAGTGGCACGTTGGCTCATGTAAGAAATGTATACAAAAACATTTATTCAGTATAAATACACGTTTTACTATTAAATAAAACTGTTGAGGAAGAGGTAAGAGTCTTTCGCCAGGCTACAGTCTCTTCCATTAACAACAGTAAATGCATTAACTGGATTGCGTTATCTAAAAATAAGCAACATATTTCACACTATTAATTATTCTTTGCTAGTTAATGTAAATGCAATTTATCAGTGATAGTTCATTTTATTTCGTTGTCTTAACTAATGTTAAACAGATATAACAGATTTAAAAAAAAATGTTTTAGTAAATGTTGCAATTGACGTAAGGATAAATAAATGTTGTTTAAGTATTGTTCATTGTTGGTTCATGTTAACTAAGGTAGTTAACCAATGTGGAACCTTATTGTAAAGAGTTAGCAGTCTTGTTTTAGTGGCCGGTGGACTGAGCTTATAATGTGAGGACGCACATAAGAGACGCTGTTTTCAGAGAGAGTCGCTCTCAGTCTCTCGGACCTCTGCACGCATGAGACGCGCAATCCCGTTTTATCCAATAAGCCTTTCTTATTTTCCTCGTGCATTGACAAGATGAATGCTTGTGGAGTGCTTAGGCTATTTTTGACTTTAACCTTAGTTTTGCATTTTGTGCGCGTTCATACAACGACTCCTCTGTTTCCAGCTGCATCCAAAGGCACCAAACTCGCCAAGTCCGCGCCTGCCGGTGCCCAAAGGACATCTAAACACAGTAAAAGCATATTGTCAGCCTCACCGTTATTTGGAAACATACAGACACGTCGGGCGAACAAAGACTCAGTTCAGCCTCATGATTACATGATTTCCATCTATAAAACTTTCTCTGCGGCGGAGAAACTGGGGCTGAACGCAAGTTTTTTCCGCTCATCCAAAGCAGCAAACACCATAACCAGCTTTGTGGACGAGGGTCAAGGTTAGTTGATTTCTTATTGGATTGTAAATTGTTGTCTTTTTCAAACTAGCATTTAATC